>JAWPHD010014160.1:0-63231 GCA_037043455.1 Cyrtodaria siliqua | reverse complement strand
GTTTGAATTCAAATTTAAAACTGCTAGTGCTACTACTACTACTACTACTACAACTACTACTACAACTACAACTACAACTTCAACTACTACTACTACTACTACTACTACTACTGCTGCTGCTGCTGCTGCTGCTGCTTCTGCTGCTGCTGCTGCTGCTGCTACTGCTGCTGCTGCTGCTGCTGCTACTACTACTACTACTACTACTACTACTACTACTACTACTACTACTACTACTACTACTGTTATAGTGATAGTAGTATAGTAGTATAGTAAGTAGCAGCAACAGCAACATTAGCAGCAGGAGGAGGGGGGCAGCAGCAGTAGTAGAAGTGGTTGTAGTATAAAAAGTAGCAGCAGCAGAAGTAGTAGCAGTAGCAGCAATAGTAGCCGTAGCAGTAGTAGCAGTAGCAGCAACAGAAGCAGTAGCAGTAGCAGTAGTAGTAGTAGTAAGAGGAGGAGTACTAGTAGTAGCAGCGGTAGTAGCAGTACTAGCAGTAGCAGCAACAGTAGCAGTAGCAGTAGTAGTAGTAGTAGTAGTAGTAGTAGTAACAGTAGCAGTAGCAGCAACAGTAGCAGTAGCAGTAGCAGTAGTAGTAGTAGTAGTAGTAGTAGTAACAGTAGAGTAGCAGCAACAGTAGCAGTAGCAGTAGTAGTAGTAGTAGTAGTAGTAGTAATAACAGTAGCAGCAACAGTAGCAGTAGCAGTAGTAATAGCAGTAGCAGTAGCAGCAACAGTAGCAGTAGCAGTAGTAAGTAGCAGTAGCAGTAGTAGTAGTAGCAGTAGCAGCAACAGTAGCAACAGCAGCAGTAGTAGTAGTAGTAGTAGTAGTAGTAGTAGTAGTAGTAGTAGCAACAGAAGCAGTAGCAGTAATAGTAGCAGCAGTAGTAGTAGTAGCAGTAGCAGCAACAGTAGCAGTAGCAGTAGTAGTAGTAGGAGGAGGAGTATTAGTAGTAGCAGCAGCAGTAGTAGTAGTAGTAGTAGTAGTAGCAGCAGTAGTAGCAACAGTAGCAGTAGCAGTAGCAGTAGTAGTAGTAGTAGTAGCAGTAGCATTAGCAGTAGTAGTAGTAGTAGCAGTAGCAGCAACAGTAGCAGTAGTAGTAGTATTAGGAGGAGGAGTACTAGTAGTAGCAGCAGCAGCAGCAGTAGTAGTAGTAGCTAGTATCAGCAGCAACAGTAGCAATAGCAGTAGTAGTAGTAGTCGCAGTAGCAATAGCAGTAGTAGCAGCAGCAACAGTAGCAGTAGTAGTAGGAGGATGAGGAATACTAGCAGTAGTAGCAGCAGCAGCAGCAGTAGTAGTAATAGTAGCAATAGCATAAGCAGTAGTAGCAGCAGCAACAGTAGCAGTAGTAGTAGTAGGAGGAGGAGTACTAGTAGTAGCAGCAGCACCAGCAGCAGCAGCAGTAGTAGTAGTAGCAGTAGCAATAGCAGTAGTAGCAGCAGCAACAGTAGCAGTAGCAGTAGTAGTAGGAGGAGGAGGAGGAGTAATAATAGTAACAGCAGCAGCAGCAGCAGCAGCAGCAACAGCAGCAGCAGTAGTAGTAGTAGAAGTAGCAGTAGCAATAGCAGTAGTAGCAGCAGCAACAGTAGCAGTAGCAGTAGTAGGAGGAGTACTGGTAGTAGCAGTAGCAGCAGTAGTAGTGGTAGTTGAAGGAGGAGTACTAGTAGTAGCAGCAGCATCAGTAGCAGCAATAGCAGTAGTAGCAGCAGCAGCAGCAGCAGCAGCAGCAGCAGTAGTAGTATTAGTAGTAGTAGAAGTCCACTCCATTTGATACACATTTCCACTCCAAAATTGATAACAACGGAGAAAGAGAGAGAGAAAGATAATATATAGAGAGAGATATAAAGAGAGAGAGAGAGAGAGAGAGAGGTGTGTAATGTCATGTCATGTCCAACATGGAGAATCTGAAAGCATTATGATTGTCAATCCAAATACGAATACAACGAGCATAATGGGTTAGTGTGCACCCATGATCCATACGATTTAAGTATTGTTAATGAACCAGTTTGGTCTTGAAAACTAAACGACTGGGCTGTATCAATCATTAAAGTGACACACGGCAATCTTGAAGATTTTATCGTCTCGATTTATTTATTCCAGTATCATTTTCACTTTATACCTGCTTGCATATAATTGTATAACTTGTTCAGTGTTCGTTGTTTCTTTTTCTACAATAAGTTTCACATATTATTGGTGCATTATAATACATTGTCAGTAATATGTAAAAACTGTTTGCATTATGCCATTCTTATAAGTAATATTAATGATTGAACAAATGCAAGTTATGTATAATCTAACTGGACGTTGCGAGTTTTAACATATCAAGATTGTTGTGTCCCTTTGATTGCTTTGATCCCTTTTATATTAATTTGTAGCATCTCCGTGGTCGAATGGTTAACCACGTTGCGTTGTAAACCTTCGCCTGTCACCGCTGCGGGTTTGAATCTCACTGGGAGCTCGATTTGTAAGTGAGGAAGTGTCGATTCTCCCATTTCTGCTCATGTGAGATAGGCATTTCCCTCATGTGAGATAACTCTATCTTACATGACATGTGACTTATGACGTCATGACGTTACGTCGACGTCGCCTTATTCTGGCGTTAAATCAGCAAAGTCATTGATTTTATGCTGTTAATAAACACATAATGGGAGAAAAATAATCCATCATGAGTGATCCATGTGAGATAGGGAAATCTCACCCTCGGGATCAGAATTGCAACCAGGCACTCGGCAGAGCCTCGGCCCTGGTTACAATTCTGACCCTCGGGTAAGATTTCTCTATCTCACATGGATACTCATGATGGATTCTTATATTCTTATGGATGGCAGGTTTTTCAAAGGCCTTTAAAATAACCCTTGCTTGGAAATAGTGCATCAACTCGTTTAAAAGGACATACAGCAATCTTGAACCTCCATTGAGTATCATTTTGAATTAAAGGGACACACGGCAATCTTACACTTAACACCTCAATTGAGTATCATTTTGACTTAAAGGGACACACGACTTGAAGTATTCATCAAGCATTTCAATTAGCACCTCGAGCAGTTTGACGCCAATCTTTAATTTCACATGTCACTGATAATATATTCAAACCTATGGTAGAATAACGAATACAAGTTGAAAACTTAAAATTGTATTTAAATATATGCAAGCAGATTTAAAATCAAAATGATACCGGATTAATAAATCGAGATGCTATTTTTAATGCTTGAAAAATATTTCAAGATTGCCGTGTGTGCCTTTAAAACTCGTTTCATTTTATTTCACCTACTTGTTGATCCGTTAATTCTCCCTGTCATAGGTGCATTTAGTTATAGACACTATCAGATAGCATTGGGCGAATGATAAAATTTTAATTATAAGAAAGTTATTAACTGGGAAAGTTTCTTTGCTATCTGTTCTTGAGGTTAAAAAGTGGATCGTAATTGACAATCTTAATTAAATACAAAGGAATCGTAATAGTATTAACCATATACATATATCGCAAGTAAAGATAAATGTCCATATTACCTTCATTATTATCGTTTGCGGAGCTAATATTGCGTTTCGCGAAGGGAGATAACTCGTGTGGCATTGTCTTATTTATTACAGACCAACCTGCTTGCATATAATTAAATGAAAGTTAATACAATTTGGCGTTTAATTTGTATTCGTTATTCTGCAGTTGGTTTAACTATATTATTGGTGCAATATAATTAACAATTGTTACAATTTACAAACTAATTTGCGTTCAACTATTCCAATATTCATAATGATTTTTAAATAAGGAAGTTATGTGGGACGCCGCGAGTTAAAACAAAAACAAAAAGGATTTCATTATGTCATTTTAATGTAACTACTGTTTTGCATGAACCATTGTGTCTTTGCTGTTAACCCGTTCAAAAATTCCCACGGTATCGCAACCTTGAAGTTGAGGTGAAAACTGTAAAATGCACAACATGTACGCAACATTCACCTAAAACGGGTTGTTTCGTGAGTTCGACAGGGTACTGGGATACAAATAAAGTGACTGCAGGCGATCTAGAAGAGTAATTGGTGTCAATCCAAATACAAATGAAACCCTTCATAATGTGCTTCAGTTTTATAGGAAATGTGCATATGTATTAAATTAACCGGAACTCGTTAATGAAAAGGTTCGCGCTGGACTCTTGACGACTTGGCTGCGGTTTTGTTGTTAAATCATAAATAATTATTCAAAAGGGGATTATCATGATTATTTTGCTAACAGTTGTACATATAATTCAAATGACGGTATACAGTACTGGTTCTATCCAGGACAATGGGGATGGTCTGAGACAGAGCACAAACAATTCGACCGTCATATCAGGGATGGAACTCAACACATAGGGCCATGGTCATATGTGGCCTAGCATGTGCTAAAATGACGTAAACCACCATTCGCACAAACAAAAACAAAAATCATAATGCTTTCAGATCGCCTCCAGTCCCTTTAAAGTAACAAACCCGCCAAATAACGAAATATACACTACAAGACCGTTAATCAAAACTCTGTCCAGATGTTCATGTCATATAAGAATGTATATGTGTCGATTAAAAGTTTATTCTCGGGTTCTTAAAATATCCGTGATTGCGTAAAATGAATTAGAAGCTCCAGCTTTGTGGTTTGACATGGCTGGTTAAAGCCGTTTAAACTGTGTCTATGGAGTTTTGATTTTCAACATATGTAAGTTATATACCTCGTCGTCAGTAGGTTTAGAAACGTTGTACATTTGTTGTAAACTATGTCGGTTGTTGGCGGGATGGGGACATTAAGTAATGATATATTTCATCTCATCTTATCGTATAAATTGTTTAACATTGTTACGTAGTGTCGTCTGCCTCCAGAGTACTACATATTTTGTGTCCGGCGTATTATGCCTCAGGGTCCGGAATACTCTCTAAATCTGTCGAAATCCGGCGTACGAAAAGGGTGTGTTTCACCCTCATCTTTAGTATAATAGGTTTATTAAACAAGCATGTGTTGTTTTTACTATAAGTTTTTACTATAATTAAAACGTTCGCGCCGCTCGCAGTGGACACTTCTTTAATTAGCGTGTTTCGTTAACACGTATTATTACCTGATCTCCTATATAAATGCTATATCGTCATTTCTTGCTAATTCACTAAGGAAAAGACTGTTCCCGGTAAAAACGAACTGTTACCGGGCTTTAGTTTCGACTGTTTCCCTCACGTGCTGGAATTTCGTTTGCGTGACGTCATGTTGCTTTTTTCACCATAGGTTCCCATTATAAAACAAATTTTCATTTTCACTGTTTCGTACAGTAACATTAATCAGGTAATAAAACAGTTATTACATGTGTGTTTGGGGAACAGTCAAAACTGTTTTCCCTTGGTGTCGGGGGATGTCAGTGTGAACTGTTTCCCTAGGCCTATCGGCCTCGGGAAACAGTTCACACTGCCATCCCCTCCACCTCGGGAAAACAGTTGTGACTGTTCCCCAAACACACATGTGATAACTGTATACTGTCGGCCTGTATGCAGATATCACAGCAAACATTTAAGGGGTAATTGACCTATTCGAAAATTTAATATGAACTATATAAATTTGTAAATTTGAAGATATTTGCGATTTGAATCTGAATTTTGCTTTGTCGTCGTGTAAACAAGTTTTTAATAATAAAGCCTCAAGTATGGCTATCTTTGACTCTTTTTTTATTATATAAAAATCGCGTCACACACACGCACGCACGCACGCACACACTGTATTCTATGAAACATTCCAAATGCGATACAGGTATGTTGAGATTACAATATTACATCTTATTATAATGAGTATTATACATGTATTATTAATTTATATTGTTACATGAATCACGAAACAGTAGATGAAATGGACAATGACAACAGCATCAGTAGCAGCAGCAACAACATGTTATTTGATCTTGTTTACTCATGTGAAACCAGAACTGTTATCAAAAATCTGTTAAGAAATACACGTGAAAATATCATCACACGGTAATTGTTAATTTCTATTGATTATTTTTCATGCTATGAAAATTTGAAATAAATATCATAAAATAAGCATGTTTTTTCTCTTTCTAATCAATTTCCCATTTAGTGAAGCATGGATATACAGGTATGTAGATCTATGAGTGAACTAATAATTTATTATCTACCTGGCGACAACGAAACATAATAATAATTACAGTCAAAACGTCCCCCTTAAAAAGATAATATTTGACCAGTGAAATTATAAGAGAAAATCAATTAAGTGTAGCAGACACGATTTTATCATTCCTTTAAATAATTACACTTAAAGGGACACGCGGCAATCTTTATTTTTTAAAAACTCACGGCGTCCCGTGTTTTTCTCTTAACTTGCATTTGTTCAATCATTAATATTAATTATAAGAATTGTATTAAACCATTTGTTTTTGCATATTATTACTTTTTGATATTACTGCACCAATAGTATATTAAAACTTATAGTATAATAAGACGAAATAGTGAATACTTAAAATTTGATTTATTTAAATGTAGCCAGGGTAAAAGTGAAAACGATACTGCATATATATAAATCGAGACACCCATATCGTCTGCCTTGCATTCGGGAGGTCGTGGGTTCGAGTCCCCTGACCGCGTCATACCAAAGACTTTAAAAATGGAGTAGTCACTTGTAACCCTTGCCTGACGAGCAAATAATGGGTAGTGCTACAACTGATTGACCAGTGTCAGAATAATGTGACTGGGTGGGTGGGGGTATCATGTCTACTACGGCGTGGTATTCCAGTGTGGCAGCACTATAAAAGAAACCATTGAGTTCGCTGCTTCAAGTAGACATATCATCACATCACACAACAACACATAGATAAAAGTCCAAACATTGTGCCTATAATCGTCGGGTAGGACGCCTGTCGTAGGTGGAGGGACTATAATCCTTAGAAATACACACACACACACACACACACACTCACACACACACACACACACACATTTCAAACACTTCAAGATTGTAGTGTGTTAAAATACACGTTTAATGCTCTTTTGAAATTTTTCGTATTGGCGAGCATCAACGTATATGCAGTTTTATTGTATACTTTCATATTGTCCCGTTTAGTTTGCATTGAGCTAAGCGTGCTATATTCTACGATATTGCACGCATTGATATTGCACGGGAACTTTTGCTCGTGCTTGCTAAGAGCCGCGAAATAGAAATAAGGAACTACTTTCAAATAAAAATAACGAAATCCTTCCTATAGTGTCAACAAAACAATACGAGTTTTTTTTCAACCTTTTATGGCAAACATTGATAAATTAATTCAAGTGGTCACTCACCCACTGTTTTTAACGTTATCGTATGGTTAACAAACTTTAGAATTTTAATGACGTCATCCGAATTCGACGTCGTTTTCGCGCAAAATAATCATCCACAAAATGAAACTGAATGGCAAGATAGGAATTCCATCAAAAGCTATAAAAATAACACAAATACAATGAAAAGTAATAGTCATACAATTAACATTGATCAAAAACAATATGAAAGTATACAATAAAAAGGTTATTGAATTTGTATGGCTAAATATTACTTGGAACTCGTTGTTTTGGCGCAGGACGACTCGCAAGCTCGTCGTCCTTTGCCAAAACAACTCGTTCCAAGTAATATTTAGCCATACAAATGCAATAACCTATAACATAGAACGTCAGAATAATAAAAAAAACTGCATAGGAGCCAATTTATTAGGCTATTCACACATTTCAAACACTTTAAGATTGCCGTGTGTCCCTTAGTCTCTGTTCGCTCAGAAAAGGTGGGCATGCGGCTGGGTGATAGAGACTATGTGTCCCTTTAATACTTTTAACACTTTTGTTTCTACTTTCGGTTTGCTCGGCAATACTCGGGTATATTCGGATAACGTTTAGTTCTGATTGGTTAGTTGAAGATTCCCGCGAATTGGGGTTTTCTGGGAGAATTGTAGAAGTAAAGTGTTCCTACCTGTCCATTGTAGGTCTTGTCAGGCACTATATAATATATCCACTTGTATATGCACGTATAAACTCAATATGTCGTCCGCTCTAATGAAGCACACCTCGCACAATGGCCACTTGACTCCGAGAGCCCTCCTCCTTGCCGAGCCGCTACCAATCAGGGAGCCTGGATTCGATCACATGACGTCTGGATGGTTCCCATGGGCTGGGATGGCGGGAAACTACTGACTACCCAAATCTCCAGGGAATCGAGCCGCAATCGCCTAGTGGTACCCTATGTAGATTCACTACACTCCTCCCCACTTTATAAAAAGGGTCTTCACACCCGGGGGAACCCCCATTAGCCCTCAGCACAACTTTGCCGTTGTGAGCGCTAACTTCCCTTTTTTAGGTTCTTACGTCTCCTATCTGAGTACCCTCCCTGAACCCGGGCAAAAGTAAACACTCACCACCAACATTACCCCAAGAGGTGATGAGGGAATCTCCCCAACCCTACCCACTGGAGCTTGTGTGACCCACACCCTCTCGGCCGCGGAGGTGCCTCCCAATAATTTAATATAATATGCCCCAAAACAATAATGATAATATCCCGTTCATAATTCCCCTCTACAGATAACCCTGGTAACCGACTTTAAAAGATCCTTAATTTTCTCCTGGTAACCAACATTAATCCCTACCCGCACTAATTTCCTTGAACTCTGGTAACCAAACTTGATCCTTCCATATGTTTGTGATTTGACTGTTTTCCCCTATTAAATAATATTACCCCGATGACCTTCCTTAAATTCGCAGATAAATTAACCATTTCCCTCCCACTTACTGGGGTTGGGAGACAACACCCAAATTTGGGATGTCTCTAACCAAACCTCCAGACCCCCTCAGGTGCAGAGATGCAGGAACGCTACAACTCTGGCCTTCAGAGACTTTGAGGAGTCCGAGACGGCCGTACAGGAGAGTGTTCACCTGTACTAACCGTCCGGACCCTCTGAACAGAGATTACCCAACTCCTGCTATTGAGGTAGGTGCCCCAATTTGGAGTCACTAACCGCACTCCCATGGAACCACAGGTGCAGTGACGCGGGATCTTCCCACAACTCTGGTCTTCGAATATTATGAGGGATCAAGGGCAATAATACAAAGGAAGCCTCCTATGTATTTATTCTTACGCGGTCTAACATCCTGGTGACACCTGGACGGAGCACCCGCTCCCAAAATCCCTGGCTGTCACTTCAGGACAGGCCACCTCACCTCTTGGTGACTGGCCCCCGCCCGGATCTCAGGGTACCCACGCTTGTCCCCGTTTGCCAATCGGTCCTGCTCATCCCAGGGCATCCAAGGGCCCTCCTTGCACGCCCCATGATCGCGTACAATGGGTCCACCTGGATCCCAGAGCCTCCGCGGGTCTTCCTCATCTGCCCATGTATCCGGACCATAAACCATTTACCCTGGATCCGATTTACCGCATATGCCTAGAACCTCTACCTCCGGTTCTACTACAAACCCTCTAGGACCGCTCGACCTTCCCAGTTTGACTATCACTTTGTTCAAAAGCCTCGCTCCACTGCAACCCCTGCGGATCCCGCGGAGTGATCAATTCCGCATCCCAGGAACCTTTCCGCTGACATCCCGTCCCCGCACAGTAGTTGACATCCCCACCACGGTGGTTCCCACCGTGATGCACCCCCGCAACTCCCTGCACTCCTGACGCCGCCAACGGAACCGCTTCATCCACATCTCGGATGAAACACCCCCAATTCCTGTCCGCCCTGGTGCAGTACTCGCATTCCCCACATGGCAGTTCCCCTGGTTCAACTCCGGCCACAATGTGTTGCAATGTCCCTGTCCAACAGGTTTGACCAACAGTGCAACCGCATCTCCGGGTTTCTTACCACACACCAACTGCCCCCGGGGTTACTTGCATTCCCCACATGGCAGTTCCCCTGGCTCAACTCCGGCATTTAAACGCGTTGCAATATCCCGGTACCATTTGTATCCAAGACATTGCATCCGCAGTTCCGCGTTTCTTGCCACAAACTGCCCCATGGGGTTCACTAACCTCAACAACCCAGTCAAACTCGTCTGGTCCATTCTGACCACATACGGTCGTCCTAGAAGGTAGTACCGATACTGCCAGGTCAATAGCCCCCTGGCCAGTACTCAGTCTAAGGACACTACCATCAATTACCAATGCACCCTCACCCATATTAATATTGGTCGTTCCCAGGTGAAATAACGTATCGCAACCCAGCAACATATCTTCCGCGACAAGAGCTACATACAGAGTCTCCCTATATAGCCTATCGCCAAGTTTTAAGGTTACTGGACCTATAAGAAACCTGTGCATCGACAACTCCTGACCTGACCTGTCAGGAGTTCAACATCCTTAATAAATTTGGGAGGTACCTCCACAGACCAATAAAGCCTATCTGCCATAATGGTAACCTCCGCTCCCGTGTCCATCACCGCCTCCAATTGACAAACCTGCACCTCCCCCTCCCCATCCTGGCACCCCACTTCCGGCCCCTCTGGACTCTTAGTCCCCTGGGTTTCCACCGGGACATCCTGTGCCATGGATGGAGATGAAAGGCTGCTGCCTGGCCTCTGCTCCGCTAGAGCGCCTCCGTCATCCCCTTGCGGTGATCCCATTCCCTCGATCTCCGCCCTCTCTTGAATGCTCTGTTTAACTTGGTTAGGTGGTGTCACGTTTCTATGGTCCAACCCCACTCCGGGCTGCGCACTACTGACCGAAACTGGTTTACCTCCCGGTTTAGCCTGCCCATTTCCCCTTGGGGGAACCTCCCCCGGTGGGATGGTAGCCCCTACTGGGCCACTCGGGCCTTTCATAGGATTCCGTGTAAACCATCCTGCTACCTCACTAGCCATGCCCGCTCTTCGGTTCTGCACCTGCTGGGCCGCCCCGATCCTGTCCCGTTTAACAACTGTTTATCCATGGGTCGCCTTGCCCCTTATTGGGACATTCCCGTTTGAAGTGCCCCACCTCTCCACACCCAAAACATGCTGATTTATTAGTTTGCCTCTGATTGATGGGTGGGCGTTCGGGCTGCTTCCACTGTGGAGCAGACGGCCCCTTGGTCGATTTCGTATCGCTACCCAGCGAGTGAAACTTCCGTGTCAGTGTGGCTAGCTCTTGTTGTATATTGGCCAACACACTGTCCACCCTGCTGGTCGACTGGGGCTCCGCCTCCTGAACCGCCGAAATCACTACTGGGTTGTCCTGGTCATCACCCCGGCTCCGCCGGGGTTCTTTACGGGGTTTCCCATACACAGCGTTCGTCATGTGTTGGTGCCACCTCACCCGCTCTATCGCGTTTTCAACCCGGTCTGGCTGCTCGAGTCCGACCCTATGGCCGGCGTCGCGGTCCGTCAGTCCCTGGCAGAACCGTGTCACTGCCTGCTGGGTAGAGTATGTGACGGGTAGATCCACAAATGCTTTGTTGGCCAACGTCAGCACCCGGTCGGCCCAGTCCTCTAATTTCTCGTCCTGGGCCTGCACAGCTTGCTGGAACCTCGCCTGCGCGGTGGCCGGAAGTTCCTTGCCCCCGAACCGGCCTTCCAACTGGGCTAACAACAGATGGTACGACAACAGGGTCCCTGGGTACCGCTCTTTCAAGAGCGCGCAATACTCCGCCGCTTTACCAGTCAGGGACCAGCACAGGCATTCCATACGTTGAGATTTCGACCATCTCTTCCTCTTAGAGTAGCTGGTGAAGCGTTGCTTGAATACTAGCCACTCGGTTTTCCCATCATATATAAGGGCCTTCGGGAGTGACTTAATGGGGTCCCAATCGCGGGATCCGCCATGTCTGTGTGTAGGGGATATCCCCCGCTTGTATGTTTTGCACTTCCGGGACCTCTCTGGGGCACTATCCTCTGAGTCAGACTTCCCCGGCGACGGGGAGCGACGTGTCTTGCCGCTTCGCGATGTTGTGCCGCTCGCTCTACCACTCGGCGATGGGGACGCCCCCTTGCCCTTACGGCTATGAGTGGATTTTTCAACTTTGGGGCTTGTACCCCTCACCCTAGATCCCCGGGTTTTACCCCTCTTCTTCTGGCGGTGCCGCTCGTCTTCAGAGCTCTCATCATCCCCCCCTTCCGTGGATGACGACGAAGACGAGCCAGAGTCAGCATAGCGCACCTTCTTTGCCTTTATACATGTTTTCGGGATAGCACCCTCTCTCGGTGAGGGCACCCCCGCGGTTGTGACTGTGGGAGACGGCGTCGCTGCCCCAACTGGCCCCAGAATGGTAGGTTGAGCCTGCGGAAAATCCTCCACCTTCACTCTCACCAGATGGCCCATTTTCTTAAGCATGTCTTTCATACTTACAAGATCCGCCTTGCTCGGGGTCTCACACGGGGATGTTGCCCCTAACTTGGGAGGCTTTGCACCCTCTATAGAAGCTATTGAAGGGGGGTACTGTACCGAAGAATACTCTGGAAATTGATAAGAGTAATTTCCCTGTCCCCCATGTGTCACGTGGGTGTTCTCAGGGGTGCTCCTCCCCGGATGTGGTACTGCTGGCAATTGTTGGGGTATATTAAGTATGTTCCCTGTGTAAGGGTCCTGTCCCTTATGAATCATAGGAGCGGCCATAAGGGTGTTTCTCCCCGAGCGTGGTGTTCCAGGCAATCGTTGGATCATGTCGTCAGTACGGTAACTCATTCCCCTGTGAGCCTCAGGGTCCGACACTGAGGCACCCACTGGGAGATTGCCCCCAGGGTGTGATGTTTCCGACAATTGTTGGCGAATGTCCTCCAGGCTACCCTGCCTGTGTACACTACCCGTCTCTATATCCTCATAACAGGACTCCCCCGACTCGGACTCCCTTTCTGATTCCCTTTGCAACACCCCAGCATCGCCGCCCTGCAACTCCCCAGCGACGTCCCCTTGTCCCAAGGCTAACTGAACCTCCTCCTGTTTTATCAGGACCCTAGCCGTGAAGTCCAGGACGGGCCCCCACTCTGGATTTACCCGTCGCCTGGTAATTACTTCCCACTCATCTTGAGTGAGATCCCCCATGTGCATCCCGCACAGCAACCACGGCTGCTGCCACTTTTTCACCCACGCCATCAATTAGCATCAATTCACTGGCCGATGCAAAATTGACCTTGATCCGTGGTCTTATGCAAAGGCTATCACCTGCCGACATAATTAATTATTAAATATTTTAGTTATTTATGAATATTATCAATACCTAAACGTAAACACATTTAGTTAATACCATACAGTGATATACAATGGTCTTTCAAATATCCCAATACTCAAACGAAAATACGCTTGACATCAAACGAAAATACGCTTGACACTTTTGCATTGTCAAACGAAAATACGTTCGAACCTTTTTGCACTCTCAAACGAAAACACGCTTGACAATGTTCACAAGAGGCTCTGCCCACTAAAACTGCAATGGATCTCCCACTGCAATGTCAATGTTTACACCGGAACTAAATGGCTTACTTCCCGTCAGACATTTGTTCACGCATGCGCAGTAGCACTCTTTCGCTTCCCCACCAAAAAGTACATTTTAATTCACTTTTACGTGATCAAATACACCCGGACAAGTAAAAACGCTTCCTAGGATATAATATCCTATTGATTCCCGCCGACGGTATCACGCTGGCGAGTGCCTGAGCGAAATCCGCTCATACGCTCAGAGCATTGTGAAATCCACAACGCTCTGGCTATGGGAGCACCCTTTCAACGTGAATAAACCTTCAGGCGTGAATCTCGTCTCGCTTCTGACACCAGTAAAGTGTTCCTACCTGTCCATTGTAGGTCTTGTCAGGCACTATATAATATATCCACTTGTATATGCACGTATAAACTCAATATGTCGTCCGCTCTAATGAAGCACACCTCGCACAATGGCCACTTGACTCCGAGAGCCCTCCTCCTTGCCGAGCCGCTACCAATCAGGGAGCCTGGATTCGATCACATGACGTCTGGATGGTTCCCATGGGCTGGGATGGCGGGAAACTACTGACTACCCAAATCTCCAGGGAATCGAGCCGCAATCGCCTAGTGGTACCCTATGTAGATTCACTACAGAAGGTTAACTTTTTGGAATGTGGTAATATCTGGAAGTTTGAGGGCAAAGCTACTGATTTGAAGAAGGGTTATACTATTTGCTTAGTATATGGGTTCGTATTTTTGTATTGGTAGACATATTACTGCGCTGTAATTTATATTTCGAGTGTATTCGATTCGTTCCCAGTTTGTTCGTATCGGTCTGTGGTTTGTTTCGGATTCGAGTTGCTTCGCAGGACTGTTCAACTTCAACCTTTATTTTCTATTTTAACATCATGCATGTAGGGATGTGGTTTGTTTTATTTACAGCTTACCAGCATGTTGCACATACTGGACGAACGGTAGCGAATGATGTGATTGTGGAAAAAACGTATGTTTCGATTATTGGGGGGAGGGCAAATAACATTTTTGACAAGCAAAAAAAACACAACGTTATCCACGCTCAATTACACCAAAACATACAACATTATATAGGGAAAAACGTTCTTTTTGAGCGCTAACCATTTTTTCTTCAAGTTATACTCTGCACCCTGCCCCACCCCATAGGGGGGGGGGGGGGGGTAGGGCGGCTCCAGCTTCTAAGCCTATGATATTAAAACATAATTTAAATTAAATGTATGCATGCATAATAATATCACTACAAATAAGTTTTATAGAGAGAATCAGCTATAAACAACGAGTTTACCCCCTACCATAATGTGGAGGTGTTCTATCTTATTGATCTATCTATCTATCTATCTATATATACTGCATCACCCTCTTTCGAAGATTATGTGCAGGTGCGCGTCTGTGCAGTGTGAGTAAGATAAAAGGGGTAAAAAACGTCTTAAAAACAGGTGAAGGTGAAATAAAGATAATAGGGTTTACTGTTAAAAGTCTGAGCAAGACAAAGTGATTTTTAAAAGATAAAAACAGCGTTTCTTGTTAAAGGCATGGAGTGGGAGACGGTGCAAATGGACAATTTGAATGAATCCAAACTTGGAAGCTTTGCTATGTCTGCTGGCAGTCTGTTCCACTGTACAATGGCGAGCGGGGAAAATGAATACTTATATAGTAATCAGCAGAGGTGTGAATCTGTCTATAAGCCAGGGGATGGGACTGGCGTGATATTCTCGTGGGTTGCGTGACATATGGTGGCATTTCTATGGCAACACGTCCATGTATGATTTTGTAGAGGAGACATAATCGGGAGTCACTATGTCGGTCTTCTAATGATCGCCAACCTAGGTCACTGAGCATGTATGAAACACTGGCGTAATACGAGTAGTTATTTAGCGTCCAGCGAGCTGCTCTGCACTGTACCATCTCTAACTTGTTTATATTTGTCTTGGTATATGGACTCCATACAGGGGAGGAATATTCAAGTAAGGGGCGCACAAGGGTCTTGTATGCTACTTCCCGTATATCTTTATTTTGTGATCTTATGTTTCGCTTTACAAAACCTAATGTCCTATTTGCAGTGGATGTTGTTCTTTGGATATGGTCATTCCAGGTGAGGTTGCTGCTGATCACTGATGAAATTGATGTCGTGTGAAAGTTGTGAATACAAATTATAAGTTAAACGGAGCATAAACCCACAAAACCAGTACAAACTCAAGATACTGTACATTTTATGAATAAAGTACTCGCTCGTCAGGGAAAGATACATGATTTGAGATAAGGGAGGGAGAGGGGAGGGGTCACAACCTTTAAAAAAACAATAAAAAACAACTGACCCCCCTCTCCTAGCTCCCCTATACATGCACGCACGCACATCCGCATGCAGCACGCACACACGCAAAACCGCCTTTTATCATGTCTTTTTTTATGACCTCAGTTTTAGGGGTGTGCAATTTAAAAAAATAAATTATTTTTGCATATCAGTTTACATAACTTTTTAGATTTTAGGGATTTCATAGAGCAAGTCTACATAACATTCAGTCAACTTTCATTTGAACCACGTATATTTTAGTGACGGAGAGAAAAAAAGAGAACAATCTTTAAAGAACAGTGATGTATTTTCGACCATTTTAAATATATAGAAATCTACAATAAACATTGTGTTTCTGTAGTTTTTGATAATACGGTAAAAGCTAGACATGACCTAGTCTGATTTATTGATTTGACGTCTTTTTTTTTTTTACATATTCATAATTGACGTTAATAGTAATGCAGTCTGCGAAATAAACACATAGTCCGAGCCCGAGGCTATAACTTTTTTGTACGGACTATCAGACTTCTACAAATACATAGTCCGATTGGACCATTAGATAAAAAATCTTTAAAACTATTTATCTGACCTGGGAATTCCGTGAATAGCAGTCCAGGTTATCATACGCTTCAGACTATCATTGAGTAAAAGCTGGTATTTTTCCATCGATAATTATGAGCGTCTGCGCGAACGAGACAAAACGTTTTAAATAGTAACTTATTTCCTAGAGGGATATGTTGAATTCGGGATATTGAATATCCAATCAGATTGCAAGGAAATCATGTGCACTTTCATAACCGTGATTTTTATATTGCTTGTTTCCGTAAAATGTTTCGGCCTAGTCAACCTAGTAAGCAATATCGATTCCGTGACTGTTCAGATTTTACGGAAATCAACGGAGATTTGTTTTCAACATGGCATACTTTCTCAAATTATGGAATGAAAATGCTAAGTCTGGAAAAAAAGAGTAAAAAGAGCATTGGAGATGTCACCGATTCTAAAGAAAATGTACATGTAGAACTTTTTTTAGAATTTTGTGCAGTTTTGAATCTGTATGCACATATTTTGCTGATGTTTTACTGTTTCTAAAAGGTCAGATACCACTATTGATTTGGGGCTTCTGATTGGTTGAAAAAAGTATAGGGCATATAGTCAGATTGTAAGGTAGATTCTGATTGGATTAAATTACCCAAATCATAACAAATCCCCATAAACCATCAAAATATTATGTTTCCATCATAAAACATTTTGATTTAGGATATTTTGACTGAAATTTGCATTTTTATGGATACAATTTTACTGAGAGTATATTTGCAAGAAGTACAATTTCTTTACTGCCATTCTGGGGGTGGCCACCTTCAGTGAACTATTAGAGGCTGAAAGCATCAGATTATCCCCAATTTGCTGGTCATTTTTGAGTGTCTCTAAGATAGTTCTTTAAAAAAAGTTAGGTTTTATCATCCATTCGGATATAGGAATAGGGGTTGTAGGCCAAAATGCTATAATGGAGGCCAATGGAAAATGCAATAGTGGTATATGACCTAAAGCTAGATTCTGCATGGGGTAAAAGTGAAAGTAGACATACTTTTTTCTAACACAATGATTTGAAAGTGTGAGAAATGTTGAATTATGTTGTATTTTGACATTTCTTGTAACTTTTTTTAATGATTTTTAAATATTTGAAAGTTGTATGATGCAATATAGGTAATTTAAATTCTTTCATTAGGGTTGTGGACGCGAAATTAGCCATACCTGACACCTGGTATACACAATTGGCCTGTAATGCACCTATTTGACACAAAGGTATACCTAGTAAGTTTTATTCATTTTTGAGGGCTTTGCATACATATTTTGGCAAAAATGTCAGAAAGCGACAAGCTGCGTCTGTCGGCTAAGATGTCGAAAAGGCGCTTTAATGTCTGTTTTGAAAAAGATGTTGAGGTAAACTCTGACTCTGAGTTCATCGCGTCTTTACGGTTAGTGTTGATATGCAAATATTTTATGCGGTTTAATACATTTTACAAATTAAATAATTTAGTTGGCAAAAACTATGACATTTTCTAAAAAAGACATTTTCTAAAAAAAATTAAAGTTTTTTACTACCCACTTCATTTTAATGAATTTTCATGGATCTGTACTGTCAACGGTGCTTTTTGGCTGCATGGTTGCATGAAAATGACCTGTAAAGGTGGCACAAACAATATCTAACAAAAAAATACATTAAATTGTACAGTTACAACAATCTTGTCTAATTTGCATGGCCTTAAAAATGGAGTTGGGGAGGATATTCTCAAAATTATTTTTTGTCATTTTTAAAGTAAAAAGTTGCATTTTCTTGATGGTTTCACATATAGAAACTGCTGCATAATGTTAATTAATCCATTTGAAGGCAGATTTTAAATATATACAAAAACAGTGGCATTTTTATGGTAAAATCTGCTATTTTGAGCCCTGAAAATCACAAATATCATTTTTCATTAGAAATGATTTTCAAGAGAGCTTCAATTGGTTGAAAATCACATGTTATTGATGAAATCAATTCAAAATCACTTTATTTGAATCAAAAGATTCGAACGGTTGTCGAGATATGGCATTTTGAAGATTCTGGATTTACGCGTAAAAATCGCATGAATTTGACATCAGCCGAAGCCCTTTAAAGCCTTCATATTTTGTAGAAAAGTATTTTTTCTAAAAACAAAAGACACCATTTTCCTCAGAATGAATGTATGAAACAATTTTACTGAGAGTATATTTGCAAAAAGTAAAATTGCTTTACTGCCATTCTGGGGGTGGCCACCTTCAGTGAACTATATAAACTTAAATTATCACAGTGGGATATATAATTTAATTTCAAAATTATTTGAAAGTGCAATATATATTAAATGATGTTCATGTGTAAAAAGTGATAAAAACAAGTTCCAACCCTGCAGAAGTTTAATTCTAAAAGAATGATGCGTGGCATGGTGATTACCCTATCCTTAATCGCCCCAAGTGGCAAAATAAAAACAGCAGGCCTTCAGAAATTTCTGGGGAGAACCCTGAGTACAAACAAAAAGAATAAAGTGTTTGCAAAACAGTTGGTTCAGTGGGCGCCCGTGGCTAAGCCACAAAATTGATAAAATGTTTTGTGAAACTACTTTCTTTTCCAACTAGTCGGTTCTTTAGTTTCGGACTATGAAATTCCCTTTCGGACTATACCATTTTCTTAAAATGGTAGTCCGAAGACTATAAGACTAAAAACATTTTCGTGCAGACTGGTAATGCACCCGGTAGACTGCGCATATCAAATCTCGTAAATCTGCATCTATGCCTTAAGAAACTGGTGTTATGGCGGTAAAAATAAATAAAATTAAATGATAGGACAGAGAGAAGCATAGATCGAGTGCAGGCAGAAGAACGGTAAAGTTTCCAAACTGCGTTAGTCTGAACCACTCGCTCTCGTAGACGCGTATTTTATGCACTAGACACGAACAAATAATTGCTGACCGTTCAATCTTATTACCAAGCATTGCGCGTAACGTCACATAATTTTTGATGCCGTCGTGACGGTATATCATGACGTTGGAGGTGTTTCCCATAACAAACTAACGTTGACAAAAATAAATCTCGTTATTTGTGATGTTATTGTACGTGATCCAAGATGGCGGCGCCCAACAAACTCATTTATTTGAAGGAAAAACATCGTTCATAGCTTATAGAAAAAATTGATTTTTAGCTCTACTGATCAGAGATCAGCAGAGCTTATGCCGTGGTGCGGTGTCCGTCGTCCGTCCGTCTGTCTGTCCGTAAACTTTTTTTTGTAGCGACTACTCCTCTGAAACTACTGAATGGATTTTCATGAAACTTTACAGAAATGTTGCCCATGAAGTCTAGTTGATCCTAGCAAAAATTCATGTAGATGTGAAATCCAAGATGGCCGCCAAATCTAAAAATAGGTTTTTAAAAAACAAGTTTGTAGCCACTACTTCTTGAAAACTCTAAGGGATATTGATATGGGACTTTTTCTAAAATGATCAGCATGACATGATGTTGATCCTTGTCGAAAATCGTTTTGATTCGACGTTAAACATGGCTGCCAGCGGCCATCTTTGTTTACATAGAGTTATATAATGAAAACTTGTAGCGACTACTCATCTGAAACTACTAGACAGATTTTCATGAAACTTCACAGGAATATTGCTCTTGATGTCTAATTGATCCTAGCAAAATGTCAGGTCGGCCGGAAATTCAAGATGGCCACCACGGCTAAAAATAGATTTTTTAAAAAATAAGTTTGTAGCGACTACTTCTTAAAAACTATAAGAGATATTGATATGGGACTTTTTCTAAAATGATCAGCATGACATGACGGTTATCAGAGTCAAACATTATTTTGATTCGACGTTAAACATGGCTGTCAGCGGCCATCTTTGTTTACATAGAGTTATATTATGAAAACTTGTAGCGACAACTCCTCTGAAACTACTTGACGGATTTTCATGAAACTTCACAGGAATGTTGCTCTTGATGTCTTATTGATCTTAGCAAAATTTCAGGTCGGCCTGAAATTCAAGATGGCCGCCACGGCTAAAAATAATTTTTCAAAAAACAAGTCTGTAGCGACTACTTCCTGAAATCAAAATCAATCAGTAGAGCTTCAAGGTCATTGACCTCTTGTTAAAAAATAAGTTTGTAGCGACTACTTCTTGTAAACTATAAAAGATATTGATATGGGACTTTTTTTAAAATGATCAGCATGACATGATGGTAATCCGAGTTGAACATTATTATTATTTAAATTTGACGTTAAACATGGCTGCCAGTGGCCATCTTTGTTTACATAGAGTTATATAATGAAAACTTGTAGCGACTACTCCTCTGAAACTACTTGACGGATTTTCATGAAACTTCACACGAATGTTGCTCTTGATGTCTAATTGATCCTAGCAAAATGTCAGGTCGGCCAGAAATTCAAGATGGCCACCATGGCTAAAAATAGATTTTCAAAATACAAGTTTGTAGCGACTTCTTCTTGAAAACTATAAGTGATATTGATATGGGACTTTTTCTAAAATGATCAGCATGACATGATGTTGGTCCTTGTCAAAAATCTTTTTGATTCGATGTTAAACATGGCTGTCAGCGGCCATCTTTGTTTACATAGAGTTATATAATGAAAACTTGTAGCGACTACTCCACTGAAACTACTTGACGGATTTTCATGAAACTTCACAGGAATGTTGCTCTTGATGTCTAATTGATCTTAGCAAAATTTCAGATCGGCCAGAAATTCAAGATGGCCACCACAGCTAAAAATAGATTTAAAAAAAAAAAGTTTGTAGCGACTACTTCTTGAAAACTATAAGTGATATTGATATGGGTCTTTTTCTAAAATGATCGGCATGACATGGTGGTTATTCGAGTCGAACGTTATTTTGATTCGACGTTAAACATGGCTGCCAGTGGCCATCTTTGTTTACATAGAGTTATATAATGAAAACTTTAGCGACTACTCCTCTGAAACTACTTGACGGATTTTCATGAAACTTCACACGAATGTTGCTCTTGATGTCTTATTGATCTTAGCAAAATTTCAGGTCGGCCGGAAATTCAAGATGGCCACCATGGCTAAAAATAGATTGTTCAAATATAAGTTTGTAGCGACTACTTCTTGAAAACTATAAAAGATATTGATATGGGACTTTTTCTAAAATGATCAGTATGACATGATGGTTATCCGAGTCGAACATTATTTTGATTCAATGTTAAACATGGCTGTCAGTGGCCATCTTTGTTTACATAGAGTTATATAATGAAAATTTGTAGCGACTACTCCTCTAAAACTACTTGACAGATTTTCATGAAACTTCACAGGAATGTTGCTCTTGATGTCTAATTGATCCTAGCAAAATTTCAGGTCGGCCTGAAATTCAAGGTGGCCGCCACGGCTTAAAATAGATTTTCAAAAAACAAGTTTGTAGCGACTACTTCCTGAAATCAAAATCAATCAGTGGAGCTTCAAGGTCATTGACCTCTTGTTTTCTGTATATTGGAATATATATATATACGTAATTATCTATAGTCGGTTCGGCCGTGTCGAGCTTTGCCCGTATTAATGTGCGACTATGTTAAGGGCTATAAATCTTATGTAGTACTACGCACAAGAACATATTATATGCACTTGAACTATTTGTACTCACAAGTAAACATTATATTCGAGTGTTAACATTAGCAATGTTGTCAATATTAAGGTTAATATTATTGTGTCAAGATAGTATTGTGTTAAAGTACCAATATATGATTGCTTGATATTTATACATTGTATTATGTATTGCAGATACCCACATTTTGTTTGGAACTTGGAGAATGTGTGCGTACATATATGTAAATAAAGATGAACCATACGACCGAGTTATTTGTGGTGCAGGCCCAATTTAGGAAGTTACAAACCTAAACTACAGTCAGCTTCACTGGCGCCCAACGTAATAACGGACAGCTATGTTATAAGGATCAGAAGAGCGAGCGCTGACCCCGCTGGGGATAAACATATTACTGAACACGATGTGTGGAGATGAAAATAATGATACCAGGACGCGTGGTGATAAACATTATATCACATACCAGGACGCATGGAGATAAACATTATATCACATACCAGGACGCGTGGAGATAAACATATCACATACCAGGACGCGTGGTGATAAACATTATTATATCGATACCAGGACGCTTGGAGATAAACATTTATCACATACCAGGACGCGTGGAGATAAACGATATATCACATACCAGGACGCGTGGTGATAAACATTATTATAATATTGATACCAGGACGCGTGGAGATAAACATTATTATATTGATACCAGGACACATGAAGATACAGATTATTATCTGGTACCAGGACGCGTGGGGATAAACATTATCATGATGCCAGGACAACGACTTTTAGACTTCATCACGGTAACCGGTGCTGTAGGATCAAGGACATAATTATACAAGTGCTTAGTGACACTTTTATGACAATTTTCAATTTTATTTTATATAGGACATTATTGTGATATTGGGACATTATTGTGACATTTGTGTGATATCAGGACATTTATTGTGCATATTGGATACAGTGTGTGTATTTTATACAGTAAAGTACAGTCCAGTCAGCAGAGGGTGAGTCGAAACATATTTTTATATACTGTCTGAAATTATGGCATATCATTTTTCACATAGAAAAGTAGCCAAGTATTTTTGCAGGGAGCATATTGTAAAGTATTGTAAGAGAGTGATTCACTTGATAATTAACAGTACTTAATTTAAAGGGGTTGATGCACTATTTTCAAACAAGGTTTATTATAACATAGTATAACAACTTGAAAAAAGCTGAAAGAATTATCAAAATGCCATGGAAAATAAAGGGATATGACCTATTGAAAAGTTGCAAGAAAACATAAATGGAGGCTGCCATCTTGGAACAATGACTTCATCGCGCCTTTTTACCATATATGGCATATTGACCAAATGTATTTTAAAGCAAAGAAAATCACTGCAAATGAAAATAACCATATAATTTATACATTTTACATCTGTATATTTATTTTTAATTAATTTGCAGTGATTTTCTTTGCTATAACATGTATTTTGTCAATATGTCATATGGTGAAATGGCGCGATGACGTCATCGTTCAAAGATGGCTGCCTCCATTTATGTTTTCTTGCAACTTTTCAATAGGTCATATTTCCTTTATTTTCCATGGCATTTTGATAATTCTTTCAGCTATTTTCAAGCTTTTCAGAGCCCTATTAAATAAATAGTGTTTGAAAGTAGTGCATCAACCCCTTTAACTGAAGGTGAAGGGACACTATTATTTGCATGATAGAACACAAAAATTATATCTATCCTACTATTCTATTTGCCTATTACCAATATTCAACACTGAGCAGTCTTGCTGTTGCATTCTGTCCATAGCCGAGTCCCAAGTCAATTGTGTGTTCATATTGTTGACACACTGATTGACCCTGAGGGTATTCCCTTGAAAAACAGGTTGTAGCTTTTCATTGGTTCTTGAAAAGTGACATCACCATGTATTTTCTGGTGTCTCCCATTTTCATTGGGAGTTGAAGTCACATGTCAGCAGGTCATATCAAGTTATTTGCATAAACGTCACAGGTCTCCCATTTTCATTGGCTGTTTAAGTGACAGGTCAAATAATTCAGTCAGGTGATCATTCATGTACATAAATAGTTGCAAGAGCAAAACAGTGACCTAGATCAGTAGAAACATTATTTCTTGCAGGTTGAAGTTGAAACCAGATCTTCAGTTTAATTGATAGTAAATAATAATAAATAGTTACTTTATTTTGTTTCAGAAATAACAGCACAGTGTGTTTATGAATACTGTTTATTAGTTAGATTTTCAATTTGTTGATAAAAATAATTGAGACTTTATTTTAGGTCAGTGTTTTCAGGTATTTGTTATTTATGTAATTTATTTTATTGTAATAGCCAACTTTAAATATTTTCAGGTGAAATATATTTACATATTATTAAGTTGATAAACCATAACCTTAAGCTGGTATTACTGATTAATGTAAATATACTTAGTGCAATAACGCATTATAGAACAGAACACTTAGTCAGTTAGTGCATTATAGAACAGAACACTTAGTGCAATACCGCATTACAAAACAGAACACTTAGTGCAATAACGCATTATAGCACAGAACACTTAGTGCAATAATGCATTATAGAACAGAACACTTAGTGCATTATAGAACACTTAGTGCAATACCATATTATAGAACACTTAGTGCAGTACCGCATTATAGAACACTTAGTGCAATACCGCATTATAGAACACTTAGTGCAATACTACATTATAGTACAGAACACTTAGTGCAATAACGCATTATAGAACAGAACACTGAGTGCAATACCGCATTATAGAACACTTAGTGCAATACCTTATTATAGAACACTTAGTGCAATACCGCATTATAGAACACTTAGAATACTTAGTGCAATACCGCATTATAGAACACTTTGTGCAATACCGCATTATAGCACAGAACACTTGGTGCAATACAGCGATTTTTTCCTTATATAAGTGCTACCGATAAACGAACCCGTTCCCAATTGAAAAAATATACCATTTTCCCCAATTTGATTTTTTTTTACCAATTTCAAGAATTAATTCATAATTTCGAGCACGATATCGGCAATGAACAAAAAAAAGAAAGATCCTCTTCCGATATGTTGTTTACAGTCTATCATAACAAAGACTATTTTACTGCCTATAGGGATCTGCGTATTGACAATTGCCTCGATATTTGAAACGAGGCCGGGGTTTTCCCTTTTAATTTTAACCGACAAAAAAGACAAGTAATCGTCGTTTGTTAGGGAAGTAATAATTTTAATTTGGAATCAGTCGTTATACCCTTTACCCCTTAGATAACCAGCGCTTACATAAGATCAATCTCCTTATAAATCTTATCAGTGATCACACTGTATCCATTTCCTTACATTAATCTGCTGCTGAGGCAAAATTACAGATAATGCAACAAGGTGATGTTAGTAAACATGCCATTACTCATGCAAAAATAGGAATATTTTAATAAAACAAATTGTGAAATGTGGGTAAATAAAAAACCTACATGCAGGTGTTGTATTGTTCTTTTATTCCAATTAAGTCCAAAAAAACTCCAGTTTTTATCACTAATTTTAGTAAAATAGTATAATATTTCCACTAAATTTATAAATGTTTTTTTTTATTGTTTGTCTGTTACATACAGATTTACTCATAATTCCATATAAATTCATGTGTATAATACTAACCCTAAAACTGATGTACATTTACATATGCTTTTCCCCATTATTACTGAATACACATGGGCAATAAGACACACCCCTGACAAACACCTTCATCCAAGAAAATGACAAGAGCTTTCCAACTTCAGGTCATACATTTCTTATTCAATTTGAATTTTGTATTGAATTATTTTTGTTAGACATTCTAAGTCACTTTGTTAAGTTTTCTTTTGCAAAAAACACTTTTTAAATAAACCAATGAACAGAAAACGTCAACGACAAGTAAGTGACTGTCACCAAACCAGTCTGTCACATTGTCTCCAAAAGTTGACAGTTTGAAGACGGGTCATGGAGGCATCACACATCGTCATTGGTATCCAAGTGAACAGAACTGCTGCGACTTCTTGTACCAGCTTGTTGTCAAAGAAGGAGTTTCTGTGGGGAAAATACCAACAGTTGAAATTAAACAAATAAAAAATAATTATATGTGCCGAGTGTTGGCTTATAATAAAGTATCCCGTAATCATTGTGCCATTCTTTACAATTTTATTTTAGTGTTATAAATATTTAAATATAACAACAAGATTATTTATATTTACAGTCTTTTATAAATGAAATTTTATGTAGATTTAAAAAAAAAAAATTGTCGGGCAATCGTGGCAATTGGGCGACATTTTTCGAAGATATATTATGTTTTAAAATGTTATTCTTTTTTAAAATATGTTGGAAATATCAAAACATTATTTTCATACCAAGTAAGGCCAAATTGTTCTCTCTTCAGAACCATTCATAGGCTGGAACATATATGCCAAGTTATAATGCCAAGTGACAAATGAGGAAACTATTCAGATAAGTCCTTCTCTTCCGACCGGCTTTGTAGTAAACCCATCATGAATCTGGGGGAGTTTCATTTTTCTGGGCTTCATATTTGTATATCTGCCTATCCATTTTACTACAGATATGGTAACATAACTTGGCAGACAAAGTTCAAAACAAAAGTAGCATCTATATATAGCAGGGCAAGAAAATTAGTTTCTCAGTTACTCGTCCTACGCAATATTTAAATGGCCAAATTTATAAATTGTTAAAGAATTTATCTGTATTTCTACTCGTCCTGCATCAATGAGCACTCGTCATAGCGAGCGGACGAGTGGAATTTTCGTGCCCTGTATAGGAACGTCTCTTCCCATAAGGTTTTTCTTGAGTGTTTATAGTTTTCAAACTTGAATGTCATGAGTCTTTTTATAACACTCAAATCGGTATTTTCAAGCCGATTTATTTTCTTTCTTTTGTCGTAGTTGGCGACTTTTCTTTCGAACAAAGTTACTGTCGGAAAATATCGTCACTTCAATCAACATTTCCTGCACTTTATTTGCCGAGAATCCCATTATTTCGATCGTTGAATAACTTTAATCACCAAGTTCTGAAAGTTTTCTGTTTAAATATTTCTTCCCAACTTCATTTCGCTGTAAAATCATAAAAAAATTGAATTTTTCCAAGATTTGATCGTCAATTTGTGTGAAATTCATTTCCGCGTTCAAAACGAGATATTTTACCGTACTACGTCACCGTTCTATGTGCAAAACAGGTGCTTGTTTGGGATGGTTTAATGCAAGGCCGGTTACGGCCGGCATAAGGGCGAGCGCGTAACGGCCGGATTCGGCTGGGATAAGGGCGAGTCAGTATAGGCCGGATCCGGCCGGCATAAGGGTTAAATGAAAAAGGCAAACTACACAAGAAAGCAACTTCCCTATATTCTGCCAAGCAAGCAGGTCCAAGTAAAAGTATTGCTTCAAAAATTCTTGAGACAATGAACAAACATGTCGACGCATCCTCAACAGCTCTAGGACAAAACTCGACCAAGATTTTTTTTTAGTAATCTTTAACTTGTTATAACTAGAGTGTTAATATATTAAATAATTTATATTGACCTTTTTGTTGAATATTATATTGCCGTTACTGACTTTTGACCTGGGCTAGTAATTTTTAGTTAATCGGAACAGGCTGAACCAAATCCATATCACAAAATCTTGTGTTCCCAGCTAATTAGTCAGATAAGATTATACCGCCACGCGTCGATAATAACACCAATTAACAAGGTGTTTAGGCACCACGGGTGATCGGACCAGATCGATTGACAGATAAGTTATGCATAACTCATTAATATTCATTAGTTATTTTAATACTAGGGTACACTTCGATTGGATAATAACGATGTTGCGTCAATAATTTATTCACTCGGACGTGACTGGAAAACATTTGATTGGATGGCCAAGGGGCATTATGGGAGAAGATTCAGGGCTCGACATTAGGCATTGTCCGATAGGTTTTGGCAACCCAGACTTGGGTCCTGACAAGTTGATTCTGAATCCAGGTTAATTGTCCGATCGGGCAAGTAGAACATTTTTTATAAAACAAAATCAAAATGAAAACCCACGCCGAAATACACTGAAAACCCACGCCAAACGACAAAATTCAAACCTCACCGTAGCGAGTGTTGTCTAATAGGAAGTGATTGTAAACTAGACAGTTTTGCGCATGCGCGGCAGGATTTTCCCTGCCGATATAATAGGACTATTACTACAGTAGCGTGTTCTGGAAGTTTGTATCACCTCGAGTAGGTAAATGCCAGATCAAGGATCCTGATCTGGCATTTACCTACGAGAGGTGATACAAACTTCCAGAACACGTTACTCTAGTAATGATCCTTTTATTAAATACCTCTTACACATCATTCACATAGAAATATTTGCATTGCTATTGCATACACATTCAATAAAGCATATTATTTCTCGATAAAGTGCAGCGGGAAAATGTATGTAGTTTTAAGGTGATGGTGTTCATTGGTCTGACCTACTTGCTTTGTTTGTATGAGAATGTCGTCTTGACGTTCTCGCGCATATTGGCGTAAAACTTATTTGAATCATTGGAAAAACCGCTGTTCTATTTTTAGTAAGATAGTGATACTAATTTTATTTTTAGTAGCATAGTGATAACCTGTAGTGTGATACAGGTTGTTGTATTCCATTGTAAGAAAATGAAGGTACTACGTATATATTACTGATAGGTATATAATAAATATAGATAGTGTATATATAAATAGTTGCTTGTCGCAACACTTTGCTTGGGATCCCTATATTTGACGTTTTATTCTCCCGATTTTGAATGACAAAAAGCATTCCTTATGTTGTGAAGATATTGTTAATAAAATACAACAAAAGCAAGTTGTTTAATTATACGCTAATCATAAATTTTACGAAATAAAAATCGCTTGAACATTTTGCGAAATCACATACTACCGCTTTGCGGATTGTTTACATGTATCACGCTTCATCGGATCGCAATCTCTGAATAGAAATGCTTTATTTTACATGTTTTAATACCTTTACAGTAAAAAATTGAGATTTCATATTCGGACAAGTTCATTATAGGTCAGGAAGTGGATTTCTGAAGTCACTTTTCCTGAGTTTGTCAACTGCATGCAATAACAAGAGGCCCAAGAGGGCCTGTGGTCGCTCTACTGGCTCTTATAACATTGATGTATTGAGTCCGACTATAATTTATGTTTTTTTGAAAGTTTTGTATGAAATTATTCACTCTGGAATTCATTTTGCTGTCAATTTTAATGTTTTACTATGTTTGTAATGTACAGGTCTATGTTTCACATAAAGACAAAAAAAGAAAAAAATAGTATAATATATTGGCTTTTAACAAAGAACAGTACACACAATGTTAGGAATATCAATTTATTTTAAGACTTATCTAAAGATAAACAAAAATGACCAACTGTAATATAATATCAGTTAACAGTATCACAATTAATGGTACATCAGACTATATGTTAATTAATCAAGTAGAAATGGGTTTTACAGTACACCATCAGTTAATGTCACATGAATGGCATTGACAGAAAATGCCATCACTCATTAGTTGAATTAAACTGAATTAGGTTCACAAAAAAGGCTATATGGCGCCAAACATGGATGAACATGCCATGCTCATCCTCCATTTACATCGAGATAAAATATGGGGTCTAATGATATTTTTTGTCCATATGAATTGAATTGAATTGGGTTTTAAGGCGCACCAACACATGAAAAGGTTATATGGCGCCCTAAAAGGCATGAACATGCCAGGCTCATCTTCCATGTACATCGAGATAAAATATGGAAAATGGGCCTAGAACCTTCTCACCCTGAACTGCAGAGTTGCTGCAAATTCTATCGTAGAAACTCCATTTAAGCTGGAGCCACGTTATTGTTTTTCTGCCACTGCTCTTTTGATGCGAGCGAGATAGCACCTGAAACAATGCAGGGAACATGATGAAGACCTTTAATGAACATGAACAAAAAATGATAAAATGAACATGAATTTGCAGGGCTTCCGTTAATGGGCGTACGGCCGTAAATTACGTCCAAAAATCGTAGTTGTACGGCGAAAATTAACATCAAAGGCGTACAGTGTACTTCCAAAAACTTCAAAGTACGCCGCGATCGTTTACTACGGACGTCCCATAATCTGTAAATTACCGATTATAGCCCCGCCCATCTAATCTAATTTCATTTGAGACTGCCGACGTAACAAGTTGTAAAGCAATTAAAACTCAGTGGAGCCTGTAATTGACAGGTAAATCCGGTTTTGTCCAGTTTTTATCAAGGGTCACACGCATGACTGGTGAGAGGAGAGCGTGTTAATTAGATAAATGGCCTAGCCGCGCATTTCACAAAATGAACGCCAAATTGCTTAATTTATATTTATTAACCACAAAGTTGAAACTCCTTACACAGATTATACTTTTAAGGCTATTTCTTTTATATCTTTGTGTCATTTTTCTATGTATTTATCAAAGTTACAAATAGAAACGAAGTACGACAAACAATATTTAATAATCTCTAACCTAGGGGAGAGAACTCTTCGCAAATGGAGACTAAACACGGAAGTGAAATTATCACTGGCAAAAACAATCGATTGCTTTGATAATAAATTAAAGAATCTGTTACATTTATTCCTACACTTGACAGTGTTACATGTACATACCTTTCATTAATGTATGCCAATTTAAAAGCTTTCCTGGACTGATAAATTGAAGACTGTTTGCAAAATGTAATTTACTGTATAAAACTTGTGGGTGGGGTATGGCACGCAAAGGGAAATTAAGTATTTTTAGTTTGAAACCGTTTATATAATGAGGTCATCAAATATTTTCTTTTATAAACATATAGATGATTATAATTATCCTTTTTTAGCTCTACTGGCCAAGGGCCAGCAGAGCTTATGGGATGGTGTGTTTGTCCGTCTTCCGTCGTCCGTCCGTCCGTCCGTCCGTCCGTCGGTCGTCCGTCCGTTAACTTTTGCTTGTGTACACTCTAGAGGCCACATTTCGGATGCAATCATCATGAAACTTTGTCAGAATGTTTGTCTCAATGAAATCTCGGTCAAGTTCGAAAATGGGTCATGTTGGGTCAAAAACTAGGTCACTAGGTCAAATATTGGAAAAACCTTGTGTACACTCCAAAGGCCATATTTTTGACCCGAGCTTGATGCAACTTTATCAGAATGTTTGTCTTAATTATATCTTGGTCAAGTTTGAAAATGGGTCACATGGGGTTAAAAACTAGGTCACTAGGTCAAATACTTGAAAAACCTTGTGTACACTCTAGAAGCCGTATTTCTGTCATTCATTCTCATTCTGATTTCTCTCGTGATCAGACGTGTCTAAAACCAGTCTCGTGACTAAGCATTTGAAAACGCGCGGTTAACTTGATAAAAACTCTATTTTACTCTAAGTAAATAGTCGGAATTCGTTGAAAACCAAGGTTAGTAAAGAGTATAGGGAATTTAAACAAACGTTCTTAACGTTCTTATCGTGTCATCAACCAGGATAAGGAATTAAAGAATTAATTAATTTAAACCTATCGGAGGTAGTAATCAAAGTAAGTGTTTATACCATAATACATCGCGTGCCGTATTAAGCAATTCGCGCGCACCACCGTTTTCTGTGTTAAAAGCTGTATTTGTGTTGTATTGTATTGTTCTGTGTTGTGCTGTTCAAGAAAGAAAAAGAAAGTTGGAAACAAGTAAGTGCATAGGAAACTAACATTAAGATATTTTTAGTAACCATTATGTAATCAGCCTGTAAGCCATTGCCAAATTGGTACTTTCTAACGAAAAGCAAAAAGTATTAAATTTTTGGAAAATTTCTGATTGGCTGAGAGCTAATCTGCCTGGCTCTGATTGGTCAATTTTTTCAAGATTTTTTTTTGTGAATTCGAGAAATCCTTAGAATCAGCTACTTTAAACTACATTTATCACCAGTAAAATTAAATTTTGTACTAAGACAGACTAATAAAACCATTTAGAGTCTTTTGGCTAATGCTCTAAACATAAGATCATTTTCATAACCACTCTATAAAACTAGATTTATTATCAGCAAAGTTAGTGTACTACACTAAACCACCTCAGTTATAATACAAGTAAAGTTTAGCTAATATCAAACCAATCTGAAACCATTTCTAGATTATATCTAACGGTTATAATCGCAATTTCCTAATCGTGCAACTCGCGTGTTTTACTGTGTTCTACTGTGTTCTTTTGTTGAATTGTAATATATTGATATAGTGTACTGTATTGTCCTGTGTTGAATCGTAATATTCTGATATATTGTACTGTATTGTCCTGTTCTGTGATATATTGTGCTGATTTGGGGTGTGCTGTGTAAGAAAGGGAAGAACAAAAATAAAAACAGAAATCAAGTAAGTTTAGAGAATCAACTAACATCAGGATAACCATATTAACCTTTTCCTAATCCAGTATCAAACTCTCAATATTTAGCAAAAAGCAGTGAAATCTCAGAATAAACCGTAAACCGTAAATAAGCTTGACTCTGATTGGCTGAGAGCAAATTGTCTCCTTGGCTCTGATTGGCTCCCATTTCAATCCAATTTGGGAAATTCACTTAGCTATTATAACAAAACTTTATTCTATCAGTTTCCTTGTAGTCCTAATAGGGTCATAGTAACAAATTTTAATAGCAATTTAATCTGAAGGGCCCGCTGTCAAACAGTTTTGTTTAATAAAAAAAAAAACAACAAAAAAAACAACATATATATATATAATTCAACTCCATAAGAAAATTTTCTCCTTGATAAAAACAGAAATCAAGTAAGTTTGGAGAATCAACTAACATCGGGGTAACCATAATAACCCGTTTTTAATCCAGTATCAAAATTTCAATATCTAGCAAAAAGCAGTGAAATCTCTGAATAAACCGTAAACCGTAAATAAGCTCGACTCTGATTGGCTGAGAGCAAATTGTCTCCTTGGCTCTGATTGGCTCCTTTTTCAATCCAATTTGGGAAATTCACTTAGATCTTATAACAAAACTCTATTCTAGTAGTTACCTTGTAGTCTTATTAGAGCCATAGTAACAAATTTAACATCTTACATTTGCAATTAAATCTGACGGGCCCGTTGTGTAATAAATATTTTATAAGTAGGGTATATTCAAAGCTTACTAGGACTACAGCAACATGGATGAAAGTTCTAGAGACCTTTTTGCGAGCAGTATGTTAGAGGAAAGTGAGGATGTAAGCCTCCAATTGAAGCTGGAAATCACAGCAAACTCTAGTCTGTCTAGTCTGTTTAGTAGTAGTGGTAGCAGCAGTGGTAGTAGCAGTGGTAGTAGTGAAAGTGGAAATAACAGTAGTAGTGAGAGCGAGTGCAGTAAAGGCAGTAAATGTAGTGGCCATATCAACGGGGACAACTCCATAGCGAGCTGCTCGACGTGCTCCCCCACAACGCAACGCACCTCCATGATAGTGAGATCGTATAGGGATATGCTGGCGAATACCACACCAGAGACAGTGCCGCAAGTGGAAACGGCGGCACCAGTACCGATAGTGGAACCATCAGTACCAGTGGTACCAGAGGTACCAATAACAGTAGTAACAGAGAGTAGTGCTAGTAAGGAACAATGGGTAACCAAAGTCAAACCCCAGAGAAGCCCTCCACCTTACACGGCCTCAAAGATCGTGACAGTCATGATGACGCTATGCACGGTAGCTGGGCAATTCCCACCCCAATGTTATGGGAAAGTAGTAGAAGCATTTATAAGGCATGTAGGTGCTGCCTTCTGCACACCAAGGACTGTGGGCCAGGGTCAAAACCCACAATTTTGCATTGTAGAAAGTAAATTACATATAGCAAAGCAGTTCACGTATGGACAAATGGATTACAAACTTGTACCAGTAACCTCCCCCAATAGCAAAATAAACCAAGATAAAGCATACAGTAAGGGGGTAGCCCATACAAATTTAACAAAGGACATTACGGAGGAAAGACTAATGGCATATCTGGACGCAAAAAACAACAACATAAGTAGTGCATATGTACCTAATAGGCAATCAAATCAAAATTTGACAACAATCATTATAACATTTAGTACGGCAAGCATCCCGTCTTCTATCACAACAAAAACAGGAGTTACAATTGTAGTAAATCCAGCCCTCCTAGCTATAATAAGGTGCAACAACTGTCAAATGCACGGACATAGCACCATAAAATGTACCAAAGGACCCCAATGCCCTCACTGTGCAGGATATCACACAGGCGAATACTGTCGTCAAAGAGGCAATAAAAAATGTGCAAACTGTGACAAAAAGCACAGCGCAGCATACAAAGGATGCCCTGCGTATAAGGAATATCTAAAAATAGTAAATGACAAAAATGCTAAATTACAAAAAGCCCATGTGGGTCCAAAAAAGCCAGTGTCATCACCGGCACCCACACCCCCTCAAAACAAAGAATGCGTCCAGATAGCGCCTGAGGTAACACCCCCGGTCCAATCTATTGACCCAAAAACGGAAACAATAATAAGGGACATAATTAAGAAAATAATACCAAAACTGGGGGTACCCAATATAGAACAGACCCTGGTAGATAGTATAGTGGATGAAGCTATAGCCTCAGAAATGGCCCACACCATAGCACCAACGACCCAAGCCCCAAACACCGTAGTCAACGGGACACGGAGCAAAAATGGAGCCAACAGAATCCCAATTCCTCCCACACCCCACTGGGCTAACATGCCAAACTACGGACCGATGTATGATCAGCACAGATCATTCAGATTGAACAGAGGACCACCCCCACCCCCACCCCGATGGGGCAATCTCCCATACAATCCATATAGGCAGCAACATAGAGTGCACCCAATAGACAGGAGGCCCCCTCAAAATATGGGTTACTTTCCCCAACCCCCATACTACCCATACTAAATAAATAGGGTAAAACTCCCCAATTGCAGCCCCAACCACTACTACTAGGATCGGTACTCAGTACGCCCTAAAAAATAATAAGTTTAACTTTAAGAAACAGAACCTAGTAGTCATGTCCTGGAACGCCAGGGGCCTCACGGGGAGAAAAGCGCATAAAGCAACAGAACTCCAGCAGGTACTAGAAAATATGAACCCTAAACCAGATGTAATTTGCATTCAAGAAACATGGTCAAAAGAAAAGGCCGTAAAACTAATTGGATATCAAACACCAATTAATACCCAGAGGCCAGGACCTCAAAAAGGTGGGGGTGTAGCGATTTATGTTAGATTAGGGATCCAATTTATAGAGAACAAAGTCAAAACAATGGAAAATATAGAATACAACTCTGTCAAAATACAGGGAACCACACAAAACGTGGTTATAATTAATGTCTATATCGCTCACACCGACTATGCCAATGAAAATAATATAAGAGCGTTATGTAACAATACAACACACTGTACAATTATGACCGGGGACTTCAATCTAAAAAACCCATTGTGGAACCCCCCGGGCGATCCAAGGCATGACAATCAGGCTACGTATCTTATAGAAACCCTTAATAACAGGAATATGCAAATAATTAATAATAATCAGGCCACTAGATTAGGTGAAGATGGTCAACGGGATTCTACCCTAGACCTTAGTATAGTCTCAAATAGTATAGCCTATAAAGCATCCTGTAGTGTTCTGGATAACACTATAGGAAGTGACCATTACCCTACAATCACTAGCGTTAACTTCAAAACCCAATACCAGCCCATAGTAATCCCAGCTAAATGGAAGGTAGACAAAGCAGATTGGAATAGGTATAAACACACATGTGACCAACACTTCGATTACAACACCCCTGAGACCAATATACAAGGTAAATACAATGCTTTTACAACAGAACTACAAAATGTGTGCAAAACGGCAATACCAAAAACTAAAGCCGCCATAAAGAAAAGAAAGAACGTTTTTCCCTGGTGGACAGACCAATGCAAAATAGAGATTAAAAAAAGGGAAAATCTCAGGAAAACATATAAGTTTAATAAAAATGATGAAACCTGGAAAAATTTAAATCCCAGAGATCTATAGCTAAAAATACTATAAAAAAAGCAAAAGATGAATGCTGGAAACAATTCATATCCCAAATAAACTACAAAACAACATCAAAACAAGTCTGGAATATAGTTAAAAGGTTCAAAGGTCAACCAATGGAACCGATACCCACTTTAGTACAGGATCAAAAAGAAATATATGATAACCAAACTAAAGCAAACGTACTGGCATCCCAATATCAGAAAGTAAGCAGTGATATGAATTATGACGAACAATTTCTAAAAGTAAAGAAAGTAAATGAAACAATGTATGATAAATTAATGGAAACAGAAGGAGACCACTCTGACTGCGATTTTAATAAGCCATTTACACTCTCTGAGCTCAATTTAGCCCTCCTAACATGTAACAGCACAGCCCCGGGGGAAGACAGTATTCATTACGACATGATAATTAACCTCACAACAAAGGGGAAAATCAAACTGGTCGAACTATATAACTATTCCTGGTCAAGTGGAACACACCCCGAAGACTGGAGTGAATCCCTCATAATCCCCATCCTTAAAATGGGAAAAGATAAAACCCTCCCATCGTCGTACAGGCCTATATCCCTGACCCCAGTACTCTCTAAACTCATGCAAAAAATGATAAAACCCAGAATTATAGCCTATGTAGAAACACAGGGCCTAATGTCAATAGACCAGTCAGGATGCAGGCCTTACCACTCCTGCACCGACCACCTCGCAAGATTAGAAAATGATGGTAGACAAGCCCAACTTGAAAATAACTACTTACTAACGGTGTTCATGGACCTTAGTAATGCCTTTGATATTCACTGGAACAAGGGAGCCCTCATGTTAATGTATCAGCTGGGAATCAGGGGGAGACTACTCAAATGGCTCAATGTATTCTTAATGGAAAGAAAAATTAAAGTCAAAGTAAATGGTCATGTATCCGACACTAAAATAGCAGAAAATGGCTGTCCACAGGGTAGCGTTTTATCTCCAATCATCTTCTGTATATACATGAATACTCTAAAATTTGCGGTAACGGAGCACAACGAAACTATTACAACACGGTTAAATCACACCAATCTCGCCCAATACGTAGACGACGGGGCCATGTGGATAAAATCGCGAAGTCCGGTCAAACTAACAAAACTAGGGCAACAACTGATGTCCAAAATCGAAAAATGGTCAATAACGTGGGGTATGAAAATAAACCCCGAAAAAACCCAGGTCATGATAATATCAAAACCACGAAAATATCCCGAAAAAGAATTTAAACTAAAAAAACTAAAGCTATGTAACAAAACAGTAGAATACGCGCCACATGCAAAACTCCTGGGAATGTACTTCGATAGGCATTTGACATGGAAGAAACACATCACTTTTGTAATAGACAGATGTAATAAGGATATGCGCCTGCTTAGAATGTTAACTAACAGCACATACGGTGCAGATAAAACATCCTTAATCAACCTATACAAAGCGCTAATCTTAAGTAAAATCAGTTATGGAGACATAGCATATGCCTCCGCGTCCGATAGGTTACTACATAAATTACAGGTGATACAAAATAAAGCCCTCCGCATCGCCACAGGGGCACATAGGTCAACCAACATAATTGGACTCATTGCCGAATGCGCAGAAACGCCACTTTTTATACACCGCGAAAAGAATATGCTTAAATACTGGGCCAGATCAACCCGGCTAGAGCATAACCTCCCAATTAACGCGAAAATAACAAGGATAGGCATATTCGAACATAAAAAAGATATTACTAGCCTAAAACTCCCATATACTCAGCAAATACAAACCTTGCTAAGTAAACATAACATGGCCAATCTATCAATATCAAAACCCGTCTACCCCGATAATACGATAATACGAACCTTAAAGCCGTGCCTCGATCTCACCCATTTAATTAATAAAAAACAAACAGAACCCGTGATAGCCCGCAATATAAGCATAGATCATATAGACAGCAACTATAAGGATTATGTCAAAATATATACAGATGGGAGTAAAAACCCCGAGAAAGAAATAGCCGGGTCGGGAATTTGCATATACAGTACCGACAATACTTTGATTTCAGAACAAAGTTATAAAGTAGACCATAGGTTATCAGTATACACAACCGAACTAGTTGCGATTCGAATAGCGCTCAAATGGATAATATCAATCAAACCCGAAAAAGTGGTGATATTCAGCGACAGTCTGAGTTCACTACAATCAATAGATAATGGTACAAATAATAGTAGACCCGACCTAACGTATGCGATCCTAAAACATATCAACACCATTTCAGAATTAAACATACATTTAGAAATGAATTGGATCCCCAGTCACGTAGACATTGAAGGGAATGAAAGGGCGGACTACTGGGCTAACAGAGGGGCAAGCAAAGGCACCCCTATATCCCTGCCATTAGGCCTTAAAGAAGTATATTCGATAATTAAAGCTAAAATGACAAGTGAATGGAAGCAATATTGGTCAAAAGCTACCACACAACGTATCTCCATGCACCCCCATGTACCAAATAAAGTAATACAATATAGCGATGATAGGCGCATGGACATTGCATATACCCGACTAAGATTAGGACATAGCCTGCTAGGTGACAATGATAAGATAAAAACCAGCAACGGAATAAGCACAGATTGCGAAACATGCGGTCAAAACGGATCATTTGACCACACCTTCTTTGACCCCTCGGGTCTATGCCCCTTAAATTTAAGCCAACGCGAAACACTAAAAACCGACATTCTCAAGTTAGGAATAAAGATAATAGACCAGAAAGCGCTATTATTCCCGGAAACTCAATATGCAGTAGAAACGCGGAAAGCGGTTTTTAAGTTCCTCCGATCGACAGGAGTCTTATACAGAATATAGACTCGAACATGCTCTGTTACCGCTAAGTAATCAGTATAAAGGCACTAAGTGGTGACATTTGTGTATATGGGGATCGCTGACATGCATGTAACAATCAATCCCGTGCGTAATATGTGTACCGGATGATCCTCATATACACAAAACTCATAGGGTGCACATGTGTGTGGTCTTATTTAAGTAGCAAATAGCCAGTAAAAGATTAGGTACGTCGGGATATGTAGTATGTAGCATGAAATGTATGGGGATATGTGTATACCTAGCCATATGGGGGTATGCTGTACATCTTATCTTGACTTCTGCCATCAATAATATAAATGCATAAACGGAAATGCACACATCTGTTATGCTACCAACATATCTCAAGACGAGTTATTAAAGATAAAACACCAAGTAAATGGACCCACACTCTGCTTGCAGCACCAGTGCCCCTCGGTATAAGGTGTAGGAAACATGCTTTGCTCCCATGGGCACCAAAAGTGGGATGGGAAAGCAAGTAGGGGTGGAAACCATAACTTAAAAAACAGTAAAAAACCAACATTGCAGTAACGGTGCTCTCTCCTTGGACCGCGCGGATAATTTCAATCCGTTTTGCAAAACGAAAATGCAACTTACACCTGATTGGTTCATTTTCAATCCGTTTCGTGAAACAAAAAACCAACAATTTCCTGATTGGTCCATTTTCAATCCGTTTTGTAAAACGCAAATAAACCATAATGTCAACGAAATGGGGATCGAACATGTAACATGTAAATATAAATGTATGATTATATAGCTAATGTAAACATACCAAGATATGGACAAGTCAAAACTGCCTATAACTATAAAACATAGCGAAAGTTAAAAACGATTAGTTGAGTCTAATGTTGGGCTTCATCTGCACGAGGAATATTTTCTGTGGTACTGTGATAACGGCGGGGCTCAAGTGATCTCCATGGTTCATTACCCAGGCGGCACCGCATATAAACGCGGTCCTGCAGCCTGGTTCTGAACTGCGCGGTCCTGACCGTGGAATCCGAGTCATCAAATTTGAGTACGGGCCCTAACACTCGCTTAAAACTTAGAATAGGACAAACCATATCATGACAGGCAGAATACAATATAACAGATACAAAAAGTTAGGTAAATAGAGAAGATGTACAGTATAAACCATAACTGGTGCACACGGACATTGTAATATGGGCCCAGGGCCAAATCCGCCATCCTTCCTGATACTCGGTAGTGACTGGGGTTGTAACTCACCCTGGAACCAGCTCTGTGAGCACTGAGTAAGGTTAACGATGAAGACGCGGCACCGGACCCCATATCAATGTTGGTGACAACATCACACGGTGAGGCCGCGCTACCAAATCAATGCCTAAATTATGAAGGAACTACACCTACATAGTGGGCGAGTCTCTCCACTGACACAAATACAGCAGGTGGAAGCCCACTGTAGTCTTTGGGGCGTGCAAACGTATTTAGGTCTAGGCCCGAAGAAGACTTAAACGATTGGGTGGCGCGACATCACTGCGGGGTGTCTTGAAAAAGGGTATATGAACATACGTACATAGCAGGTCCGGCCATAGTTATCATTTAGACAAATAATTAGGTATAAGCATAGGCAAGTTACAGCAACCCGTGAAGCAGTAGAACAATAATAACTTACAGCAGTATGTAATAAATAATGGATTAGCGAGGTCGACTTACTGGCCGTGTATATGAGAGTATTTGTGAGCCGGAACGGGAGAGAGAGAGGAAATCTGGTGTGCATGTATGTATGTATAGGTGTATGTATAATTAACATGCAATTCTCCATATAATTATTCCGTAAATTTCACCTCAATAAGTGTACTAAGTGACCGTCAGCAAACATTAAAAACAGTAATAATATCGCTTTAAAACCAAGTGATTTCCATCCGGTCCGCGCCGAGTATAAACTATACAACCGCCTAAATAACTAAATCTGTACATTTGACTTCACTAAAAACACCAAATGTAGGCAACTAGATATACAAGTATACTTAATTATTATAGCAAAGGGTGAAAGGACTAATTAGACAATCTTAAAGGCATCCTATCCCAGACGTATTGGGTGGCCCTAAAAAGGGCCTTTTTTCTTCTACTGGCCAAGCAAACTTAAACCACCCCATAGGCAGACAGATCTGTCATAACAAGCCTATGACCAACGGGGCGTAAATGCACACCATCGTCTTTCATCAAACAACGATCGGCTGCCCAAGAAAAGCTCAACACGGTTATACGCCGCCCCGTCCCTGTCCACTCCGTCCGCAACAATCGATCTAGGCGGTTCCTCAAATGTTTGGAGCGCCCACTACCCGGTTTATTCAGCAATGGACCGGTATAACCGGGGGCCCGCCGCTGGTAGCGTGGGAACACAGCCCCCACCAGTATCTTTGCCTTTGGGCAGCTCTGAACAACCGCTAGTATGATACGTCTATACGACGCAAAAAGGCCTGTCGGCGTCATCTCGGGCACGGGATCGGCCACGTCATTGGTACCCAGCTGAATGTAAACACAATCAGGCACCTCCAACAAACACGCCGCATAGAAGGCAGACCAAACAGGCGTCTCTGTAAAAGTCTGTATCTTCGCCCCGCCCTGATGGAAATAACGCCGATGGGGATTTGAGGTCTCTGAATCCCCGCTATCAACCATTAACCGGCGAATATAGCTGTGCCCAAGTAAATAAGTCAACATCGTGAAGTGCAATGAACTTAAAAAGTAACCACAGGTTATTATATAATTAAAGTAGACAATAGATCACACGCCCCAGTGATCATCCCAATCAAAACAGGTCAAAAACAGTAATTAACCCAAAAACAGCAAACAAATACTAGCCAGTAGCGACTTTACAGCATAGTATAGGATGGGGCCCAATACTCTAAAATAATTGAGAATAAGTATGCGAACCAATAAATGTCTAGATATCATAAAGAACTTATCACATAATGGTATCCGCTTAAATAAGAAAGCAATATTACAAGGTAAAGTCACCCTTCCACCCTAATATCGCTTAAAACCCAAGTGATTTCCATCCGGTCCGCGCCATGTCCAAATTGACAAAGCCGACCTTGACACTTATATCGACCTTGACCCTGAATAACATAGTTAAGAAACTCGGCATTAAATACATATTTTTAAGTAGGACACCCAAGTAGGTCAGGTCAGGCCAGTAGAACACGACAGGTTAAGGTCGACGCAATTAAAATGAAACATCGAGGAAATAAGTGGAATGTTTATATGTATGAGTGTGCATGAATTATAATAACCACCTGTATTGATAAGTATTCTGTATATATCTACTATGTGAATGGATGTATGTATATCTATGTGTATGTATGAAATATTATATTATCATTTTTTATAATTACCAACTATGTGGTATCACCCAATATTCGTATATATATATATATATACACCCCGAGTATTAACGTACGCGTACGTGTATGGACAAGATATTAAATTCGTCTATATAAGTAAATACCTTTGACATTCGCACCGGACGAATAAGTAAATACAATAAAACGCGTCCCACGGAAATATCGAGCGGTGTTATAGTGGGAATAGCACATATTAGGCCACTTTTTAGGCATTCAATTTTTGATATTATAACAATTATAAGAAAAAAAAAAAAAAAAAAAATTAAGCAAATAAGTATACCAGTAGAAGCCATACAAAAACATTAAATTGTTATTGTGATTTATACCATAAGGGATGTGACCGTCTTAAAAACCAACAACTACAGTAATAATAGTGTAATAGTTCTTAACTACATACAATAGTAAGGTTAACTCTAAACCCAGTAAACACGGCACATACCCATTTAGAACTAGGAGCGCCTCCTTACGGTCCCTGTCATCACCAACCTGTGGGACACGTTACACAGGGGCAATCTTGACTGGAAACCGTTATCAACCATAATTGGCCTTTTTCTCCCAGTGGTAGCAAAACCCTTACGCGAAGATGTGGAATTGCTGCCACAGTACCTCAGACCAGACTCACACGCTACGCCCCAGGCATAGCAACCAACAAACCAAACCCCAACAAATGCTCAAACATGAACAAACATACAACACAGAAATAACCGAACAGGCCCCAGTTCGATGACCAAAAGTATTAGTATGCTGCAAATGGACACGCTAATCATCCCCAAGATGGCGTGATACAGGCATACCCCTCATCAAACCCCAGCAAATATGATATGTTAAAAACATAATCATAACACTACAAAACAAGCACGCACCACATATAACACAACGCCAAACAAAGCTAGGACCGGAAGGTGTCAATACACGAAATTAGGTTGAATTAACCGCTGTTGTTGACACCGTTTTTAGCACATATTTAGGCATTAAACAGACCTGTTGGCAAGGTCTATATCAGCTTCAAAATTCAAAATTACACCTTTTAAAGTCCAGACTCTATTGTGCCCATCGCGTCAGGTATACCTTGACGTGTTCGTTGGCGGACGGACTATAAACCTTAGAATTACACACACACACACGCCGTATTTCTGACCCAATCTTCATGAAACTTTGTCAAAATGTTTGTCTTAATTATATCTTGGTCAAGTTCAAAAATGGGTCACATGGTTTTAAAAACTAGGTCACTAGGTCAAACTTTGGAAAAACCGTGTGTACACTCTAGAGGCCATATTTTTGACCTGATCTTGATGAAACTTTGTCAAAATGTTTGTCTTAATGAAATCTCGGTCAAGTTCAAAAAATGGGTCATGTGGGGTCAAAAACTAGGTCGCTAGGTCAAATACTTGAAAAAACTTGTGTACTGTCTAGAGGTCATATTTGTTACCCAATCTTGATGAAACTTTGTCAAATTGTTTATCTTAATTATATCTTGATCAAGTTCGAAAATGGGTCACATGAAGTTAAAAACTAGGTCACTAGGTCAAATATTGGAAAAACCTTGTGTACACACTAGAGGCCATATTTTTGACCCGAGCTTGATGCAACTTTATCAGAATGTTTATCTTAATTGTTTGTCTCATTGAAATATCGGTCAAGTTCGAAAATGGGTCATGTGGGGTCAAAAACTAGGTCACTAGGTCAAATATTGGAAAAACCTTGTGTACACTCTAGAGGCCATATTTTTGACCCGAGCTTGATGCAACTTTGTCAGAATGTTTGTGTTAATTATATCTTGGTCAAGTTCAAAACTGGGTCACATGGTGTTAAAAACTAGGTCACTAGGTCAAACTTTGGAAAAACCGTGTGTACACTCTAGAGGCCATATTTTTGACCTGATCTTGATGAAACTTTGTCAGAATGTTTGTCTCAATGAAATCTCGGTCAAGTGCAAAAATGGGTCATGTGGGGTCAAAAACTAGGTCACTAGGTCAAATACTTGAAAAAACTTGTGTACACTCTAGAGGTCATATTTGTTACCCAATCTTGATGAAATTTTGTCAAATTGTTTTTCTTATTTATATCTTGATCAAGTTCGGAAATGGGTCACATGAAGTTAAAAACTAGGTCACTAGGTCAAATATTGGAAAAACCTTGTGTACACTCTAGAGGTCATATTTTTGACCCGAGCTTGATGCAACTTTGTCAGAATGTTTGTCTTAATTATATCTTGGTCAAGTTTGAAAATGGGTCACATGGGGTTAAAAACTAGGTCACTAGGTCAAATATTCGAAAAACCTTGTGTACACTCTTTGTCAAAATGTTTGTCTTTATTATATCTTGGTCAAGTTCAAAAATGGGTCACATGGTGTTAAAAACTAGGTCACTAGGTCAAACTTTGGGAAAACCGTGCGTACACTCTAGAGGCCATATTTTTGACCCGATCTTGATGCAATTTTGTCAAAATATTTGTCTCAATTATAGCTTGCTAAAGTTCGAAAATGGGTCACACAGGGTCAAAAACTAGGTCACTAGTACACTCTCGAGGCCATATTTCTGACCCGATCTTGATGAAACTTTGTCGAAATGTTGTCTTAATTATATTTTGGTCAAGTTCGAAAATGGGTCCCATGGGGTTAAGAACTAGGTCACTAGATCAAATACTTAAAATACCTTGTGTAAACTCTAGACACCATGTAGTACGACTTGATTCATCAATGGTATAACAGCCAGTAGAGCGTTCACAGGCCCTCTTGGGCCTCTTGTTTCTTTTTAACAATTTAGATGTGTTGTTTCCCTCACTACCACGTGGAATCACTGACTCAAAGACTATGAATGCCATGCCCAAACACTGGAACTTCCTAAATTTTCCCCATGAACTTCCAAATTTGATACACAGGAAGTTCGAACTTCCTAGATTTGAACCTTAGTGGAAGCCCTGAATTTGGGGGGATTCTACCCCTCTGCCTACCCCTCCAAAGGGATCTGTAGTGGCCGTATTCTTTGCCCCGTGACCAAACGGGGCCCCCGACAACCACACGGGGCTTGTCCATATGAGCAGAAATTGAAAAGGCAATGAAAGTAATTATGATTATATACAAAATATATTGTTGTTGTTTTGATGCCAATGGGATGAGCATGTCAGGTCCACCGAAAATTTATATCGAGATAAAGATATGCAGAATGGGCATAGAACCATTTCTGGAACAATGATGCATCTGAAACAATACAGGTATAATGAAGACCTTTAATGAACACGAAAAAAATGACAAAATGAACATGAATTTAGTGTGGTTTTACATCTCTGCCTAGATAGGCAGTGCACTATTCTTACCCAGGAATGAAAACAGAAAACCCTAAAAATATAAATATACTTCATAATGCAACATGATATGAAAACAGGATTGATTAACAGTAAATTCAACTTTACATTCTCAAAACAGATAAGAGTTGAATTTTGTTTTCCTGCTCACCAACACCAAAAGGTCATGTGGTGCCATCAAGAACAAACACTTTGAGTGCACTGTACTTATAAATTTGAAATATATATCCAAAATGTACCTAGAATTTTCTCAACTGCAGAGTTGCATATTATGTTGCATAAACTCCATTTACATTCATAAAACACATTAAGTCGTTGTACAACTGAAGCATATTGGTAATTCAATAGCTACAATATTAGATATTAAAAATTGTTTTATCTGTTTTCTTCTATGCCTTGCCAAAACAAAATGCAAGAAAATTATGGATTCAGATGGTAAACAATATTAAAAATTGTGCTATCCATTATCTTCTGTGCCTTCCCAAAAAATTTTTTTGAGAATAAAACTGGCATATTCCTTTACGCCACCACAACTTCAAATTAAAAAATAAATATGATTCAACAAAAATAAATGAAGAACCAGTCACTATTATAAATCAGACGATGACCATGTTTCATTCACGTGTGCTTGGATTGAACTGAATTGAATTCAATTGGCTTTTACTGTGCACCAACACATGAAAGGTTATATGGCACCTAACAGGAATGAACGTGCCAGGGTTATCCTCAATTTACATCAAAATGAAATATGTAGAATGGGTCTAGAATCTTCTAAGCTGCAGAACTGCAGAGTTGCTGCAAATTCTTTATTTGACACTGCATTTATGATGGAGCCACATTTCCACGTTTGCATAGGCGGTGTCATGATAAAGATCTTGAATGAGCATGAAAAAAAATGACAAAATGAATATGAATGGCAGAGGTGGGGAGGGGTGGTCCTACCTATCTGCATGTGACAGTGTTTGTGAGATTTCACTGGTTGTATTCTAGCCTGGCAAGAACACCACAGGGATTATTCAAGTGTACATGATAAAATAAGAGTGTTTTTGAGATTTCTTGGATTTGAACTGCGCCGTTTTTATGTAAATCTTTTTTCTTTTTTTTTTGTGCATATCACAAACATGATTTTAATCGATGGTAAAAACTGTAATTCCATGTGTATTTACGTTTCTATTTCCATACTTTTCAGGTCATCTTTATAGAAATGGTTGAAAGTTCCTTTTTGTTTGTTGGATGTCTAGTTCTCTATAGCTATGGTTGAGGTTTTCTGTAAGCGTTTATGGCACAGACAATTTTTGCGATCCTGGAATGGTCACACTTGGAAGATATATGCACTTTCAATTATGACACTTTTTCACTTATACTGGAACACAACACTATATGTTTCCTTCCATGGTGAGGTCAGGTTATATATGGTCTTTAACCACAAATATGAATTCAGTTCTGTTTTGCTGATGGATAGTCTGTTGCAATTTGGAATGAATCATTTTGTATAAATGTTGCTGAACAATACATCAAATTTGAAACCAATAGGTGTTACAGCATAACTGTTCATGTGCAACTTTGCAAGCTTAGAATAATATCACATCTGAAGTTGTATGTGCTACCGATGATGCTTCAGTCATTCTGGAACAAAACATTAATATTTCCTTTCATAGCTCAGAGTATATTATATCTTGATGAGTAAACAATCACCACAGTTCTGAAAGTAACTGAAGTCAATATATTGTGTTTGTGGATAAACTTCTTAAATGTTCACATCCTGATATTGCCTGTTGCAGTTTATGATATGTCCGATCAATATATATATTCATCAACCTTGCTGAACTATAAGCTAAACACAGAACCAATGCTAACTTTGGGAAAGCTGTTGTTGTTGAGAAATGTCATGTAATGTCAAAGCTGTTATCTCCAAGCTGTTATACTGAAAAATGTAATGTAATGTCAAATCTGTTATCTCCAAGCTGTTATCTGTTATCTGGCTGTTGACCGTTCCATGTCGATAAACGTCTTCATCACTATTTGTGTTGTGTATTGTTCTTTTCAGTGTATATTTAATTTGCTCTTTGTAGTACAGTGCGAGTATATGGTGTCATTGTTTTTGGATGCTGTGGATTCTATTGGACCTTTTTTCTCGTTTTTATTTAATGGCAAATCTGTTCTCTCAAAGACAGTTTATGTGACAAGGATGTTGTAAAACTATGGTCTTCCTGACTGTCTTTTACCATGTGAAATGATATATTACCATTGTTTTAATGTTTGGTAATTTGAAGAATCCTTGTTGTCTATTAAAAGCGCATGGCATTATTATCAAGTGTTCACAGACCAGGTGCTTAAAATCTGACCATATCGCTATGTCCATATTACAGTCTTTCACGTCATCTTCGCCAAACTTGGTGTCATAATATAGCAGAATGATAATACAAGTCAACATCTGAACAAGTTAACAAATAATACTAATAAAACTACCTAGTATACAAAGTCTGTTATTCATCTAATTAATCATGTTTTATCGTTATATTAATCTTAAAACTTTCATAACTTACAGCTCACGTATTTAAAGTGACACACGATAATCTTGACTGTCTTTAAACTCACAGATTTATTTAAGTTTTTCTACATAACTTCCATATTTACGAATCGTTACCACGTATTATTAGAAAAGTTCAAAACAATTTTATTTGGCATATTATTAATTGGTGATGATATTGCCCTGATAATATATAATTTAACCCTACAGTGGAATATCTAAGTTAAAACTAGAACTTTCACTGAAAGTGATGAATACCCTCACGTAAACAAAGTCAAATGGCCATAATTCAATTCGGTAATAAATTAGGCAATCAAGAATGGCTGATGTAGAGGGACATAAGGTCATCAGTTGTTATGTGTATATGAAGTTTGGGAACAACTCATTCAAAACTGTTTGAGAAATGGTTGTTACAGGACGCGACATGACATGACGCGCACGACAAAAATGTGTTACGTGAGGCGACGTTACGGACAATGTGATTTATGAAATTATAGGTATAATTAAGTTCTCGTTTTTTTTGTAATACATTTCATTTAAATATATGCATGCAGATTTAAGTTAAAGCCATGACTGATATTGGACTAATAGCACTAGGGGTTTGTAGTAAATTGAACTGAATTGGGGTTTTACGGAGCATCAACACAAGAAAGGTTATATGGTGCCAAACAGGGATGAACATGCCAGGTACATCTAAATAAAAGTATGGAAAATAGCCTAGAACATTCTAACATGCAGAACTACAGAGTTGCTGCAAATTCTATTGTAGACAATGTATTTACGATGGAGCCACATTTCCACATGCGGTGTCATGAAGAAAACCTTGAATGAACATGATAAAAAAATGACAAAATGACAATGAAGGTGGGGTTCTATCCATGTGCCTCTGGCAGAATTTGCAGTGGTTGTATTCTACCCTGGCAACCACATGGGGAGCATATTAATAATTATTGATGATACAGTGCAAATGATAGATTTATTCTTATGACACAATATGTAAGAAAAATGGGAAGTCATATTTTTACCTTTTGTTGTACAGTTAAAAAAAGTATTATACTCTAATGACCTTTATAACAATAACCCTCATTTCTAGCATCAGAAATATATATATTGAATTATGTAAGATACAGTTTAAATTAGGAATGTGTCCATGGGACATGGATGCCCCCATTAAATACAATCCGTACAAAACATCAAATGTTAAGAAAAAGGGGCCTTAACTTTGCTAACACAAGATTGATTTTGTTGGCGAACTGATATGCACGTCTTGATAGGTAAGCATCCTGTAAAGTTTCAAAACAATCGGTTGAAAACTGTGAGAGGAGATAAACACACAAACTTTTCAGGACGAATTGATTGAATTGGGGTTTTAAGGCGCACCAACACATGAAAAGGTTATATGACGCCTAATAGGCATGAACATGCCAGGCTCATATTCCATGTACATCGAGATAAAATATGGAAAATGGGCCTAGAACCTTCTCACCCTGAACTGCAGAGTTGCTGCAAATTCTATCGTGAAAACTCCATTTACGCTGGAGCCACGTTATTGTTTTTCTGCCACTGCTCTTTGATGCGAGCGAAATAGCACCTGAAACAATGCAGGGATCATGATGAAGACCTCTAATGAACATGAAAAAAAAAAGATAAAATGAACATGATTTTGGGGGGATTCTACCCCTCTGCCTACCCCTCCAAAGGGATCTGCAGTGGCCCTATTCTTTGCCCCGTAACCAAACGTGGGCCACCGGCAACCACACGGGGCCTTTCAGGACGAACAGATGGATGGACATGTGTAATGCTATATGCGTCCTCACCATTTGGTGGTGGTGGTATGAAAATAATAATATGAATACCAAACTCTAATAAAAAATCTTGTTAATACACAAAAGTTCATAATAACAAATGCTATGATGTGATCAGTTAACAATTGAAGTATAGTTAAACCCGATTCAGAGACCAAGTTTATGAAGAGATGTCTCAATGGAAGAGTAATATTAACATAGGTGGTCTCTTAATACAAGAGTGTTGTAATTTAAAACAATACAATTTGGAAATGAAATGGTGATCAATATATTGCAGTAGGTGCTTTCTTAATAGGTCTCTTTACCAAGTTTGATTACATATATATATACTGAAAAATGGCGGTCAACCCATTTCTGACATAAACCGCCTTATTCCTACTGACTGCATTATGCAGTAAGTAGGAATAATTTTACATTGGTGGGTTGAACAATAGAGTACTACCATATCAAACTGATATTATTGTTTTTTAAAGTCATAAACTGTTTATTGTCAATTTCCTAGATACAATCTGCGATGAATGACTCTTTAATGAGCTATTGCAGAATAAACTAAGGCATGATCTGACCAAAAACACTCTATCACTTCATTTTTGATGAATTCAATGTTTGAGTAAACATGATCAATAAGCGATCCTGAATCATGAGTCGCTTTCTGAACAACTTGCTTGCAATGAAATTGTTCTTCAATGAAGGCACTGACTGTATGTTCTTGTAAGATATCAGAATTAAAGTCGCCTTGAATTACAAATTCTGTATTGTATGTGACTGGTGACACAAAGTCGAGTAAATGTTTTCTCAAGGAACTTATTGAACATGAGGGAGACCTGTACAATGTAACAACAATTATTCTTCTCATGTCAAACAAAAGTTCTGTCAGAACAATTTCAAAATCTTGTTGAATGAGTGTTTTGTTTTGAACAACAGGGATACTTCTTTAAAATACAATGCAATACCCCGGTGGGGTCTTGTGTTCCCAATTTGGTACCCGTCTGCTCTGAATAGCTGATAACCTGGTACATTCAAAGTATCCATTTCATCTTCAGCAGTAAGCCATGTTTCAACAAGACAAACCATGTTTGCATCTTGAACATTTGGTTCCTGGAAAATCTCATCTTTATGATTTTTCAAAGATCGAGTATTCAAAAATACAAGTTTTGCCAGAGTGTCTTGAATTTGATATAGTGGAACATAACACAAAGTAAGAACTTGTTCATTTCGTAACCTAGTCAATTCTTTTTTGACTTTTTCAGACACTGATATCTTTGTTTCATTTAGATTCAAAATATTGAGACCCTGTAGTGTTCTTGCTCTGCTAATGGCGACGTAGTGTGCATGAGAAAAGATTCGTGTACCAGACATATCAATAACAACTTCATTCAAAGTGTCACCCTGTGATTTATGTATGGTTTTGGCTGCAGATTGACGAAGTGGGAATTGAATCCTCAGAAATGTCTTTTTGAAGTAAACGAAGTTTCTTTTGATATCAAAAATGGGTGTCCAAGAAGGATCAATACCAATATGATATAAATGTCTATATTTAGCGCGCCATTCAGAACCTACGTTTTGGTCATAGAATTTTACCCAAACAATACTGGTCTATTTGTATTTTGTTGTTTGCTTTCTATGAATTTAATACAACAACTTGAACCATTGGCTAATCCATCATTAACATTAAGATTTGCACATAGATCGTACGTCATTGCAACAGCTACACCTACTTTCTTTTGCAAACCAGCCGTTTTTGAGGCATCATTTGGCAACCTAGAAATCAGTTGCTCTTTTACAGATTCAGTATCATCTCCTATTACAGCATCCAAAGCTGTTATGACAATTTTTATACTAGGTGATAATTGGAATGCTTCTTTGTTAAATGAATCCACGCTGGCATTTGGGGTGAAAAGGTGAATAGCATTCTTTGGATAATTTGGATTTGTTGTTTTGATTTCACGCTTTTTAAGAACTTCAATATCCCTTTGTTGATGCTTTCCTTCACGTAACCTATTCAAAATCTCTGCAAACTCCTTGTCATCTTTTTGTCTCATGATTTCGTCAAGTTCATGCATTGCAAATAATTCCTGCCACAAATTTGTTGCAAGAGGACCAAAGTTGTTTTTCAAGTTTTCAAAAACCCATCCATCCATAACAGGCTTTAATTGAAACAGGTCGCCAATCAGAATCATGTGAACACCGCCAAAAAATAAAGTTGAACCTTTAATTTGTTGAAGCCTGTGATTGATTAGCATCAGCATGTTGTGTCCAACCATTGAAACTTCGTCAATCATTACAACAGCAAGATCTCTGTATATGGTTCGCAAGGTGTTAAGTGTGTCACTATCTAGTGGTTTGATCGAGTAGCCTTGACTAGCAGGGATACGAAATGCTGAGTGGATAGTCATGCCACTTATGTGAAAAGCAGCTTTTCCAGTAGGTGCACACTAAAGTACTTTGCATACATCAGGATTATCACCTGCCGAAGAAGACAAATGTCGCAACAATGCTTCATGTAAAGCTGAGACAACTACCAATTTTCCAACACCTGCACCACCAGACAGAAATACATGCAAAGGCTCCAGGTTTCGTTTGACACTTTGTAGAACATGCTGGAAGAACTCATGTTGATTTTTATTTAGCGACTGTACAAGACATCTATAATTTGCATCAGACATTCGTTTAGTATTAAGACTAATATCTACCAATGCTACTGATGCACCAATGTCATTTCCTATGTCATACTGACGTTGTACTTCCGGACGATCTGGATCAAAATAAACAAACTGATCACTTGCTACTGAACCCGTCAGCAGATCATCAGATTCTCTTTGCTCATTGCTTGGTGCTATTTCATCGAAGTTCAAGTCATCAGCCGCCCTTTCCATTGCCTCATTTAACTGATCAACGTTTTTCTCATATTGTTTGACTTTGATGTCTATGAAATTCTTCAAAGATAAGTAACGAGCTTCATAAGAATTATGTCCAGCTAAAACATCTTCGCTCTCATTACGCCATGGATGAAATAGTAACAGTTTTCTCTGTAATAGTTTTCTGGATCCACTTTCAGTGAATAACGAACATAACGTAATACTTTATGCTTTTTTCTTGATTTAATTTTGATGCCACTTTTCAACGTTATTTTTAAAGCTTCCTTAACTGACATGTCTGGATCAATTTCTTCAGGCTCGTTTCTTTCATCATCATTATGCTCATTTTCTTCACGAAACATGTCATCAGATGCTGGATATATGATTTCAAGTTGTGATACATAATCAGCAAGACACCAGTGTTCAAGCTGCTTTGGCCTTTTTGAATACCTTTTAACTATATTGTCTGCCTCGATATCTGTTGAATTTTCAGACATTTTTTCTAAGGTTTCCTTTGATTTCAAAAGGAATGTACGCTTCTCAGGTGGTGATGTGTTTATGAATACGACATCTCGTGTACATTTCGTCATTGGAAGTTGTAGAACAAGGTAGCATGCTTCCTGTGCACTAATTTCAACACTATTCAAGAATTTGTTACCGATATGTCTTACTTGCTTCTTTAAATCCATGTTTCCTTTTCTTGCTTCTTTACATGCTTCATTCATAAGGATACTCATTCCTCTTTGGGCTTTACTGATGTATGATACTATGTATACAGCACATGCATATGGATCTAAAACAAACTGAAATTCATGATTTGCTCCCCAAGCTGTCAAAATGGGTTTCATGTAGGCATTTATTCTCATCTCAGCAACATTCCTTTTCAAAAATACTTTCGGTCCATCCACTGAACTTCGAACAGCTTTAACATATTCTTCTTCATTTGCGTCTAGTTCAGTTAAAAATTGTTGAAACGATAAATCTACTTCTTTCATCTCATTTAACCTTTTTTGGACTGAAGAAAACAGTTCTTTGTACTTTTTCATTTTAGCTTGATCTGCAATAAGTGGCTCCAGAACAACTGTTTTTTTCATTGGTGGAATTGGAAAACCAAATCTGCATACAGCTTTTTCTTTTTTTCTGCACGATCGTGAATGCTTGTGTCCTTGAAAGTCAACAAGTGGGTCATCAATTTTTGAACACGAAACATACGGATCAATGAATGATACTACTTCCTCATCTGTGTGCGTTTCATATGCTGGAGCACCTTCAATCCATAAAAGCATGTGAATATGTGGAGACCCTCTCTGCTGGAATTCTACACGATAAAAGTAGTCATTGACTTTTCCCAATGGTTCATGACTGCTTTTAAGTACACTTCCTATAAACTCCTGTACACGATGATCAAAGTATCTAACACATGTCACTGGATCAGTTTGAACAAGTTTGGTTTTGTCTGCCCAAGTCATTTTCTCAACATCTTCATCTTTAAGAGTTTGTCCATTATTAACTTTTGCTAAGATTTTAAGCAAATCAAACCATCTTGTATCTGCAGATGACAAAGAGGTAAACCATGTAGGCAATCCTAACTGGCGTATCATAGCAAACACATCTTTCTTTCGAGCTTCTAAATACGGTGGAGAACTCCTCAAAGTTCGAAAAATGTAAAAGCCTTCATCAAGCCTTACCAGATTTTCCTGATATTCTGGGTTTAATACCTGCGATACCGTAAGTTTTTTACCATCCGTTTTACACCTTCTTAAAGCTAAATGCACTTTGTCTGAAACTTGTTTCAATTGCAATTTTTTCATTTTGAAGAAAATGTTTGGAACATTTGAGGCCACCCTTCTGTCAACATGACGAAGTTCCATTTTGCATATGTCACTATAATGAACAGGAACTGTTCTCTCTTCATTCGTAGGTCTTGTTTGACCGCAAAACACTGACGGAAATGATAAATACTCAGCATTGGTATCGTGATATAAACTTATGGGTATTTGCCCTTCACCAGGTGCAAATGTGTAAATTGTGTTTGTCGTCGGATCAGCCGACTCAATTATTGTATCACTGTTGCCAACAACTTTTTCATTTTCATCAATTTCACTAAAATGGTCAGATTCATACTCATTTTCATTTTTGCTAACATTTTCTGTTTGTTCGTTCATAACATCATCTGTAGCAAATTCTCTCATATTACTTCTTCCAAAGAACTCTTGCACAGTTTCTGAGCAATTTTCTGATGTGTTTTGCAACCAGTTTTCATCAATATGGATACCAGAATTCTTGTACAGGTCACTATGGTTCATCAACCAATGGAGAGCGCTAATAACTTGTAATGGACGTACATTTTCAGTAAAGTCACACTTCTTGAATGAAAGTTTCTTTTTTAGCCTCACTGGCACTGTAACTTGTGTATCAAAAGCCCTAGGTAAACTTTCAATGACATGCTGGATATCTACTGGCACATTAACAACATTTCCTTTCACAGATAGCTGCCCACCTCTTGGAAGTTCTCTTATTTGCATGAATGGAATTCTTGATGCAACAAGTCTCTCTTCAAGCTGATGTAACTCAAGTTCTTTGGGCTTAATTGGAAATGTGTTTTTGTTTGCAACTGAAAGACTAGGAGTTTTGTTTTTCTTTAAGATGTTAGAAGAGGTTTTACATATCCACTCTTTATTATCCACAGATATGTACTTTGTAAAACAATGATGTACGAAAGATTGAAGATGGTTAGCAACCGTGCTAGCGGTTTCTACAGAATGTTTAAACCATGTCTGCATGGTGACAACAGGTGCAAACATAGACAGGTCCAGTGGAAACTGCTTGTTTGAATTTCGAAATACATTCATTTAGGTCAGAACCATATTTTCGTGCTTCTCGCAAATTCTTTTCATTGACTTGAAAATCTGTGTGTTTTCGCTTTTTGCTTAATGAATGCCTTTCTCTTGATTTTTCATGTGTTCTGAATGATTCAAATGACCTAGTTAGACGCTTTTTCTCGCTTTCAATAACTTTGTAGTATGCATTATTTCGTTTGTTTTGTTTGGATTTCAATTCAAGTTTAGCCTCCCGATTTCTAAATAAAGGATCTTGCCTGGCTTTGCGTTTACTTTCTACCTCTTGTTTTTTTTCTTTCGCTCTAATTAAAGGATTTTGCCGTGCTTTGTGTTTTCTTTCCAGTTTTTGTTTTTTTCCTTTCGCTGTAATTAAAGGATCTTGTCGTGCTTTGTGTTTACTTTCCAGTTCTTTTTTTTTTTGTTTCGCTCTAATTAAAGGATTTTGCCATGCTTTGTGTTTACTTTCCAGTTCTTGTTTTTTTTCTTTCGCTCTAATTAAAGGATTTTGCCGTGCTTTGTGTTTACTTTCCAGTTCTTGTTTTTTTTCTTTCGCTCTAATTAAAGGATCTTGCCGTGCTTTGTGTTTAATTTCCAGTTCTTGTTTTTTTTGTTTCGCTCTAATTAAAGGATTTTGCCGTGCTTTGTGTTTACTTTCCAGTTCTTGTTTTTTTCCTTTCGCTCTAATTAAAGGATCTTGCCGTGCTTTGTGTTTACTTTCCAGTTCTTGTTTTTTTCTTTTCGCTCTAATTAAAGGATCTTGCCGTGCTTTGTGTTTACTTTCCAGTTCTTTTTTTTTTTGTTTCGCTCTAATTAAAGGATTTTGCCGTGCTTTGTGTTTACTTTCTAGTTCTTGTTTTTTTCCTTTCGCTCTAATTAAAGGATCTTGCCGTGCTTTGTGTTTACTTTCCAGTTCTTTTTTTTTTTGTTTCGCTCTAATTAAAGGATTTTGCCGTGCTTTGTGTTTACTTTCCAGTTCTTGTTTTTTTCCTTTCGCTCTAATTAAAGGATCTTGCCGTGCTTTGTGTTTGCTTTCCAGCTCTTGATTCTTTTCTTTCGCTCTAAATAAAGGGTCTTGACGCATTATCTGTTTTTTTATTTTTTCTGCTAATTTGACACTTACATCTTGCCTTCGTTTTGTCATATAGGTTTTCATGTAGGAGTTCTTGTCTTTCTTTGAATGTCTTTGAAGATCAGCATCATGCTTTTTCAAGTCCTTAATTTTTTGGTCTTGAAAGTAATTATCTAAAAGATTCGTTTGAGTTGTAGATACATGTGACAATATCGGGTTATAAGCAAGTGACGGCTTTCTCAGACCAATTGGTAGAACGTCAAACTGTGAAGAGAAATCAATGTTCAGACTGGAATAAAAAGCATACATATAAGTCACCAGATCATCAATAACTTTAAAACCTATTAATATTGAGGAGCCATCTGGAGCAGACAGAGCATTTTGTCCATGAGAATGAGAATCAAAGAAGTAGAGAATTCCATTGTTACGAAAGACAGCTGAACAAACTGCACCAACAATTATCAAACTAGACAAATTCTCATTTAACACAGTCTGAATAGCAACATGCAGTGTAGGTAAACTTACACTATTAATGCAATCAGAACCTATGAGACTTCCACTGACAATGATTATGTTTCCTTTCTGGACTGCTATCTTTTCAGAGTGAAATTCTACTGTATCTGGCAAGTCATCAAAGCACAAAAGATGGTTTCTAAATGTCATTAGCAATTAAATTTTGAACAATTTTTTTATAAAGACTATCACCAAAGGAAAGGATAGTGTCCAATTCTGTGGAATTCTTGACGTCTGAATAACGTGAAAACAAGACTGCAGATGGTGCATTTGCAACACACTGACTACCCCGTGAAATTTCACAAAAACGATCATCACCTTGATGGAAAGAGCCATAAAGCATTACTTTAGCTCCAAATGGTAAATTGTTTCTTTCATTTATCTGTTGCAATATATGTTTGCTGACATGGCACAGTCATTGTTTCGTATAAAGACATATCTTCAGTTTCAATCTCGGTTTCCTGAGTTCCGCTATCATTTCTTCGACCAGGTTCATTATTCTGTTCAAGGGATGTATTACTTGCAGTGTCAATGTGCTCCAAAGTGGTTTCAAAATGTCTCGAGAATGTATTTTGGAAAATTTCATCTGGTCTGGACTGTTGTACATTATCACCAGCATCACATAAAACATATTCATTGGTATTCTTAATGCAAGAGTCTGTGCAGGTATTATCTATACAATCTTTCAATGTAAATCTTTCTATACAATCTTCAATACAATCTCTTTTGCAATCTCTATATAAGTCTTTTGACCTGTTTTTGTCGAGGCCAGGATCCTCAGTCTTGGGTCTGGACCTGTTTTTAACGAGGCCAGGATCCTCAGTCTTATACTCACCTAGTTCTATACTTACCTCATCCTTTCTCTTGTCCCTCATTGCCTTTCTACGTCTCTTCGACTGCTGAGCAGCAGATCTTTTTCTAAGACGTGGCATGATCTGAAAAGAAAACACAAGAGGTAAATAAGCAGTGCAAATGCTCGATCGTCTAAAACTGTCGCCTTTTAAGGGCGACAAATATATACCCTCTACTAGTCCCCACCCCCACCCCCCATCCTACTGTTTCAGTAAAGATTGAGTCGAATGGGATTTTCATGATCAGGTAATGGTTGCCTTGACCTTTCACCTACTGACCTCAAAACCAATAGGGGCCATCTTTTCATCACAGACAGACCACCTATAAAGATTCATGAGATTTCCTTTAAGGAGAGGACTAATGGAGAGGACAAGTTTTATTATCGGGTGCCGATGACCTTGATCTACAATACTCAAAATCAATAGGAGTCGTCCTCTCACCACAGGCAGTCCACCTTTGCTTCAGGAGTTATGGAGCAGACAAGGTTTTTCATTATCGGACGTTGGTGACCTTGACCTTTGACCTACTGACCTCAAAATAAATAGGGTTTGTCCTCTCACCACAGGCAGTTCACCTATGAAGTTTCCTGAGATTTGCCTCACGGGGAGAGGAGTTATGGTGTGGACAAGGTTTTTCATTATCAGTCCCGGTGACCGTGATCTTTTGACCTACGTACCTCAAAATCAATAGGATTCATTCTCTATCCACAAGCAGTTCAACTATAAAGTTTCATGAGATTTGCTGAATGTGGAGAGATTAGAGTGCGGACAAGGTTTTTCATTATTGGGTCCCCGTAACCTTGACCTTTGACCTACTGACCTCAAAATCAATAGGGGTCACCCTCTCACCACAGGCAGTTCACCTATGAATTTCACTGAGATTTTCTTCAAGGGGAGAGGAGTTATGGTGAGGACAAGGTTTTTCATTATCGTGTCCCGGTGACCTGGACCTTTGACCTATTGACCTCAAAATCAATAGAGGTCATCCTATCACCACAGGCAGTTCACATATGAAGTTTCAAGAGAGTTGCTTCAGGGAGAAAGGAGTTATGGAGCGGAAAAGTTTTTTTTTTATCCGGGCCCGGTGACCTTTCAATAGCGGTCATCCCCCCACCACAGACAGTTCACCTATGAAGTTCCATAAAATTGTCTTCAGTGGGAGAGGAGCTTTGGAGCACAATAGGTTTTTCATTATCATGTCACCGTGACCTCGACCTTTGACCTAGTGACCTCAAAATCAGTAAAGGTCATCCTTTCATCAGTTTCTGAGCAGATGTTATTTACAAATGCCCTATATAAGTGTATGTTAAACGTAAAATCTCCATATACGAACTTTAGATCCCCGGGGCACAGCCATTTTTGACCCTAGGAACTTTGTTTGTGCAACTTTTGTAGTGTAGGAGCTAGGGCTGCGTACCGGTTTCCGGTATATATCGAATACCGGTATTTAGGGTTCGATCGATATATCGTATCGAACGTGTCCGTAGCGGTCAAAATATTGATGAAAAGTGAACACTCTCCCATTGCATACAGTACAGCTCACGCGAAGCCCACACTTTACTCTTTCACGCTGAGTCACGCTGAGTGAGGAAATTACAAATCGCGTAATTACGCGGTACGCGGAGTTTCGATGATAAAACTACGCGGAGAAAAGCTTCTCGGCGTACTTACGCCACGAAAGTACGCCACGATACTCCGCGAAGACAAAACTCGGAGTTCGTCGAGTAAAAACTGCACAGGTAAGAGGTGCAACGTTTCTAATTGCAGTCATTTTAATGCATAATTATTCAATAACTTTAGAAAAAATCGAGGCAGAAGACTTTTGTTTTGTTTTGGTAAAGCGGATGTGGGAATATTTGAATGCCCGGATTATGTATACTGGGTCACGACAGTTATATGACGGTTCCTATTACCTTCTTCGCGGCGACTGAACATAATATTCAATTAGTATTTATACTGGAAATTATAATTTTCTTTTTAATTAGTCTTTCTTTGGAACAAACTTTACTATTCTGATGTTTATTATTACATCGATGGGTTCTTTAGTCAGAAATAATCAGAAAAATGGTAAAGAATTCCGGGTCATAAACCCGTTATTAGTGCCGCCTTGTTAAAAGATACATACATGGCTAAGGATTATGGGTATTTAGTATTTATGTCGGTAGGGAAACAACAACAAAAACGAACAAAACTTGTGATTAAATGCATTAAAAGTTTGAAATATGTAATTGTTTCGAAATTTATTCATTGTATTTATCAGTCGTGTCAACTCTGTATATAAAAGATGCACTCGGCGTCTCACTGTTTGTACTTTTTCTGGCGATTGATTGCTTTTTCAGTTGAAAAGTTGTCGGAAAATCCAGATTTTTTTCCCCAATAATAAATCACCACAGCTGTGCACTGATGGTTAAGATATTCTTGAAAAAGAATTCAGATAAAGCTTCTGTGTTTACTTCTTGAATGAATAAATGACAAAACGTTTACATTTTAGTCTTTTATTACTGCTGAAAATATATCATATGATATATCGAATATCGATCATTTTGTATCGATACAAATATCGTACTGATCATTCTGACCGATACGCAGCCCTAGTAGGAGCTGGCAACTATTTATCATCAAAAACTGTCAAAATCTGTTTAGCGGTTCTTGTGAAGAAAGTTGTTTAAGGTTCTGACCATATATGCAGGGGTAAAAGTTTTCAGTATTAATACTGAATTCAGTATTTTTGAAAATATTTCTCTTATATAATGTACTCCAAAAGTAACACTTTTAGTGAGAACCACCCTATTTTCAGTATTTTGGAGTTTTCAAACTTTTACCCCTGTATATGGTAATGGCGGCCATCTTGTATGTCGCATTGACATAACTTGTACAATTTTGGAAGGCAATGACCTCAATATCGTCCATGTCAAATGTCAATGTCAAAGTTGGTCAAGCGGTTTCTGAGGAGATGTTTACAAATGCCAGGGTTCGACACTAACGCTAGTCCTGTGCCCACCTGTTTTTCAGGAGGACCACCTAAACGTGAAAGTTGGCTAGTTTCGAGCCCCATTATAGATATTATGGCCATAAAATACACATTCCTAATATAGGGTCGGGGTCACTCGATTAGTAAAACTTTGCTATGATTTGGCCGACTTTGTTTTTCTATCCATGTGGGGCAAACGTAATTTTCGGGTCATTTTCAGCAATTTCAAATGTGATTAACCGCATAATTAACAAAACCCTCTAAAATACACAATCGGCGCGTGTTTCACAAGTACTTTATTTAATCCCATTATCATTAAATAACAACCCGACTCTTATCTAATCAGGGCAATAGCCTAATTATCGATCATTATCGGTTTGCCAGAGGCAAGATATGAATATAACCGCCATGTTTACTCGTTAGTCGATCACGTGATTAAATCATGTGCGCATTCTATTTAAGTAAACCAATCAAAGCTGTCGTATTTTTCTGTTTGGTGAATAATTAAAAAAAATACTACAAACTACTGCACACGGGCGGGGTTATGATTCGACGAGCTAATTTGAAACTGATTTCTCCTGCGATAAATAAATTGAGAAGGCGGTTATAATTATATCATTGACATCGGCACAGTTGTAAAGAATCTTTGCAACAGGCGTCAATAAGCAAAGGCGCCAACTTCTATTGCATGTTTTACTGACGGCTATTAAATTATGAAATAAAGAAATGTGTTTGGTATAAAGCGAGTTTGTGATTGCTTTATAGACGAGAGAAATCAATGGAAATGTATTGAATCCTAAATTAGTCATAGCCATCAATAACTTATCTATGTCTATGGATTAGGTAATAATTTTGTGTTTTGTTACTGAATGCGGGTATGACTGAAAAATAAGTTTTGGGTAATTGTCAAATAATTAGTATTTTTCAGTAAAAATGCATTCGGTTAACAAGTGTCAAGTTGTTTAGGGTTGAAAATGCATCTAAATCGGATGAAAGCCTGCCTGGGGAGAAACCGGAAAAAAAAATAAAGATTTACGATTTCAGTTGGTATCTTCAAGACGAAAAGGGTTTTTGTCACTGTTCCCTTAGAAGTTTGTCTCCTGTTATACACCTGTTTTTTTTGTTGCTAAATACACCGTTTTTAGGAAGGACCATCTAGTTCTCAGGAGGACTACTAGATTTTTAAAGTCACTAGTCCTCCGGACTACCCGTTTAAAAAAGTTAGTGTCGAACCCTGAATGCCCTATGTAAGTCTATGTAAAATATCAAAAAAAACAGGAAACCCGAGGCACAGCCATTTGTGAACTTAGGTGCTTTGATTGTAAAACTTTTGTAGTTTAGGAGTTGGCGATCAATTGTAAACAAAACCTTTCAAAATCTGTTCAGCGGTTCTCGCGAAGATTTTTTAAAGTTTTGACCGTTATGGTAATGGCGGCCATATTGGATGTCGCATTGACCTACCGTTAATTTGTAAAATTTTGGAATAATTTGACCTCGGTATCGACGATGTGAAAATTGGTCAGAATTGTCCAAGGAGAAGTTGTTTAAGCAAGAGCTAGTGGACGGACATGCGGACATAAAACAGTCACAATAGCTCTGGCAAGAAAACAAATATTCATGTTTCAGGTTCCCGACCGACCCTATAGTTTGTCCCGACTCTAACCTTTTTAATTTCCTATTTCAAACAAAAAATAAAATAAAAAAATAAACAAGAAATATCACTGTAAGTGATAATGCTCCCAAAGTGTCCTTCGACCTCTAAGAATGACCTTGATCTTGGAGCCGTGGACCTGGATTTTGTGCATGACACGTCGTCGATTGTGGTGAGTACTTGTTCCAAGTTATTTGAAAATCCGTCCAGGCATGCAAAAGTTATTGACCGGACACGATCTGACCTTTGACAGCTAAGTGTAACGTTGACCTTGGGGCCACAGACCTGGGTTTTGTGCGCGTCACATCATCTTCTTGTGTACGCGCACATCATCTTCTTGTGGTGAGCACTTGTGCCAAGTTATTTAAAAAATCCGTCCATGAATGCCAGAGTTATTGACCGGACACAATTTGACCTCCAAGTGTGACCTTGACCTTGAAGACCTGGGTTTTGCATGCAACAAATCGTCTTATGGTTATCACTTGTGCCAAGTTATTTAAAAATCCATGCAGGGGTTGTGACGTTACGGTCTGGACACGAAATTGCGTATCAAGTGTGACCTTGAATTTTGAGGTACGGACCTGAGTTTTGCGTGCGACACATCATCTTGTTATGGTGATCACTTGCGCCAAGTTAATCAAAAATCCATGCAGGGATTTTGGAGGTACAGTCCGGACACGAACTGCGGAATGACGGAATCCGGACGGTGCGATTACTATTTAAAAATCGCGATCTGTTGTGCCGAAATG
>JAWPHD010014159.1:0-63237 GCA_037043455.1 Cyrtodaria siliqua | reverse complement strand
CAAGATCGTTACCTATAGGCTACTTCCGAGATCAATAAATCCAGTAAGTTGTCCTGAATGTCTGTCATAACCCTCACTCTTAATTCGAATTTCATCCTGTAAAATCCCCACTATCTTTTTATGGGCAGGCACTTCTTCACTACCCGAGCCATACACTTCACTGATCTATCAGACTAAAAGTCGGTTCCTTTCTGAATTACATTTGAATAGTCATGTAATTTTCTCTCACTTGGTAAGCATATAAATCCAGAGTTATTCAAGGTATCATAGCGGGCCGCTGGTTTGCTCTTGATGTAGATGCACCATTTAATTTAATCCGAGCCTTCTCTGACCCTAAAAGCCTTTTTTTCCCTTCTGTTTTTGCGTGGCTTATTACGTACACAGCCAGATGAAATATGCTGTTCCCACAAGAGCCTTTGGTATGAACTTTCATTTGGATAACTTTTCTGAACACTTCATGATCCTCATTTATAATGTCCACGAAATCTGAACTTTCAAATTCGTTAAGAATCTCTCCTGTTTGCCTGTATTCTTACTCCCTGCCTATATGTTGTAAATTCTGTGTGATTTTGGTCAAGTCGATAAACCAGCAAATCGTATGTTCCCCTCCCCCTGCCCCATTTCTATGCCATTGGTCTGCGAGTAACAATTAATCCTCTATTTATGCAGTATCGGCAACTTTCACATACCTCAACACCCTCAACACCCTCTTTCGAGGGTAGACACAATCAGTGCTTGTTTTCATGCACGTGTTATTCTTACAAAACACTATTTAAGCATCTATGAGATGTAGATCTTGATCTTTGGCGGTTTGATTTTGCAAACAAAATATATTTTGACATGTTTAAATATAAAATTTAGCGAAGATACAGCATTTTCAAGGTAAATATATATAGCTAACCAACTAAATTGCATTCGAATCCAGTAACTAGAGTTAAAATATGCCATTCCAAGCAAAACACGTAGAGTTTAATTCCATCAAGATTTGTCATGTTTATACTTGCTTGCACTGTATAAAAGAAAGTGGGTGGGGTATAAGAATGTCGACCAGAAGACCTATTCCCTGTAAAAATTCTGAGACTTCCACAGGATTTTCAGGTGCTGGCACATGTAGGGAAGGGAGGGCGGTGGGTCATGTAGGGAAGGGTGGGTGATGGGAAGGCCCCCTTCTATTGATTTTTTTTTTAAATTCTTAGATGAACCAGGACAGTTGTATGTTTAAATATACAGGATTGTGAAATGAGATGAAATCTCGTACATTCATTGCCAGTGTGAAATTTGCGCGAGACCTCAGCTCAACTTAGCGACCATTTTTAATGTATTAATTATTCAAGCAAAGGTCATTTAACCATGTTAGCTCAATAACTGTAATGAGCTTTTTATTTTGAAATTGAGCACTTACTTTAGATATTTCGAGCGTGTGAATAATTTGTGTTGATTTTGGAGGGTATTGGCACTTTTAGTTGAAAATATGTCTGGATGTCCTTCACTTGGTTGCAATTTACTTCTAAAATTGATCATTAACATTATGATTGGTGTAATTTTGATCCAGGGCTTGACGTTAACTTTGCGGACAGCTTGCCCAAAGGGCAAGTTAATTCTGAGTTTTACTTGCCCGTGCCAGTTTGTTGGTTTCCCAATTATTTACAGCCAAAGTGTTTTTATACAGCTATACTGTTTGTATGCTATTGTTACAAACAATGTATTATACCACTATTGTGTAACCGTAAAAAAGTGCAAAAGAAATAAGGAATACTGAATTGTTTATCAAGTCAAGCGTGTTCTCATATATGTGTAGCGAAATGTTCGTCTGGTGTCAACATACAACAGTCTCAACAATCTTGATTGGCCAAGCATTTATACCATGAATACTGCATAGAAAATACTATTATATTCTGTTAATTCAGACCACAGCACAGTCTGTTGATCTGATACAATCAGTTTCATTTATAGGAAATGAAAGCATCTCATAACAAAATGGCACAGAAACGCGGACGCAAAAATTGCATTATTGGACTACTGAATTTTGTCATATAGTCCTTGTCCGTCAGTTTGAAGTTGCCCGACGTGATTGAGCCTTTGATACTTTACATGCCCGGGGCAAGCGGACCGACAGTCCTTAACATCGAGCCCTGTTAATCTACGTTCATGAAACTTCACACACATCTTCATCTTACCCAAAGAAATGTTGTTACACATGTCCAATAACTCTGACTTTAATTTTGACAGAGTTATGCCCTAAAACTTTAATGTGCATCCTTTCAAAATATTGACCTATGGTCATAAAACTTTATACAGTTCTTCTTTATCAATTATTTAATGCCGTTGACATGTCCAATAACTCGGACTTCATTTTGGCAGATAATGGCCCTTATGGACGACGACAATGAAAAAAGTGATCCCTAATTGTACTATGCTACGCCTGTGGCACAAGAAGGAAAAACTTGAAAAATATTCCCCTCTCAATGCAATCACAAGGCATAGAGCTGAGGCATTACAGGTCTCTGAACTTAGGCCCCAATTCCAATTTTTTTTTCTCCTCAATTCTTGCTAAAATTCCGCAATGAAAGAAGATAATATTGTCATGTAAATGCAAAATCAAAAGATATTGTTGCTAAAAATGTTGATAATCAACAATTAGAACTGTATGTACAGTTACAGTGACATTGTTTGTCCTTGTTTATGAGTAAGTACTGTAAGCAGCCTCATTTTTTACACCGGAGCTAACACCATTATCATAAATAATAAATATATTTTTTAGCCAACTCTTCAGTTGCAGATAAGTAAAAAAGTTAGTGAGTTGCAAAAAAAGCATTCTTATTGAAAAATAATCTGGGAAAAGCTCTAAAATCAATGTAAGTATTGTTTAGACAAAATCAACTTAAACATGCACCCATGCCTAAAAGTCCAACTATAACGGTCAATTCTGAACCAGAAAAAAATTTAACAATTGGTGCAACCATGATTCTATATACTTTGTGTGTTTGAAACTTTCTCGTTTTTATTAAAAATATGCTAAAATTCCCCCTTTTGAAAGGTCCCGGCCCCATTCCTCTAGAACAGATTGAGAGCACTGCATTAGCTTATAGATGATCCCTCTAAAATGGCCCCTCCCGAGGGTTCCAATGCTAAAATTCCCCCTTTTGAAAGGTCCCGGCACCCTTTCCTCTAAAACAGATTGAGAGCACTGCATTAGCTTGTAGATGATCCCTCTAAAATGGCCCCTCCCGAGGGGTCCAATGCTAAAATTCCCCATTTTGAAAGGTCCCGGCCCCATTCCTCTAAAACAGATTGAGAGCACTGCATTAGCTTATAGACATGATAGATGATCCCTCTAAAATGGCCCCTCTCGAGGGGTCCAATGTTTGTATAAGAATTTTTTAGGAAAACTCATAAAACTGTTTTAACTATTTCTTCTCATTGACCAACATTGGTGTGGTGAGCAATTAAGGGTCATTTGGTCCTCATGTAAGTCATGTTTACTATTGATTCCTTTTTTTTATTATTAGAATCCAGATTTAAGCGTTTTACTGAATTTTAGAAACTACAGTACCGGTAATTTTGGAGTTGTCTCAATCATTTCATCTTTTTCACTATTTGAAAAAAAATATGAAAAGGTAAAACATTAATAATAGCATACCAATGGAATAATACTAATTTCTGGCATTTTCTTGTTGTTGCAGATGACGGAAGGAGGTTTTCAAATGCAAAACCAGTTGAAATTCAATCTTGGTATTCCACTGGCAGCATCAAATATGGCTGTGAGGTAATATTTGGTTTCCTTTATTTTTTCTTTACTCTTTAACTTCTTGCATGGCTTCAGCAAAATATAGCAATGAAACTGATTTTCAGTACATCTTGTGAATATGCCTGTTATAAATAATTCTGAAAGTTTTAATCAAAGGTAAAATCATGTACATGTTTGACTTTTTTGTCTTAAGGTAGTTATCACGCCAACAACAGCAAACATTTATAACATAGTGTTCCCACTGTTTCTAAATCTATTGACGATGTATATAATAACTTATATATTTTAGAATCCAAACTCTATGGACACATTATAAACAGCTTTAACCAGCCAGGCTAAACCCCAAAACTCGAGTGTCAAATTAAGAAATACTAGTAATTGATTTTACGCATATTCAGTGAATCATGGGTATTTCAAAAATCCTTAAATAAACCTATATTTTTAATCGACACATTTACGTTATTATATGACCGAACACCTGGACAGAGTGAGAGTTTTGATGAACATTTTTGTAGTGTAATTTTGCTGTTTTGTGGTGGGTTAGTTTCTTTAATGAAAATTTGCAATAGCCAGGGACAAAATCTTTTCATTGGACACATGTCTGACTGGCATTGATAATATTATGTAGCTCCAGGGGTCAGGATATTGGAAATATTTGTACATCTCTGGACCTACCTCTCAATTTCCAGCTGACAGTCTTGTTACCTATTAATAATGATGGGCAATCAGTTGAAATTTACAATTGATCATCGGTTACAATCAGTTGGATGTAACCGATCAATCATCGGTTATAATCGGTTAGTCAGTATGAAGTTTAACATGTGCATGTTAGTCTGAGTTTCAGACTTTTAACTTAGAATAATTTCTGATAAAGTCTATATTCTTTCCTGTCTTGTTTCTTATGCCATTGTTATTTCATTTTAATCAGCAAAATAATTCTAATTGATATAAATGTGTTTATTTGTGTACGTGCTCATTTTTCACAAATTACCTAACTGTTGTCTCCGGATAGTCATGTTTATTTACTATTTTTAACATTAATTAAAGTGCATTTTTACATTTTACCATTGTTCGATTATAGACCCAAAGTCTCATAATCGATCATAATCCTTATCGGACGTCTAAGTAACTGATGATTGGTTACATTTGATTAATCGGTACATCACTATGTATTAACGACTGAAGTTAAGACTAAATTGGTTTAATACTGAATCTGTAAATTAGCCCGATATCAATCATGCCTAAATTGTAGATACCACAAACCGAATCCCATCATAGTTGAGCGTGCGGGTGGTTTACAAAATGTGCCACAGATGTCTTCACACGTGTCACGGACTGTGGGTCCAGCCGCATCCTCACGATCCTCTGTCTCGGATGACCGGATGGCTCTAGCAGTAAGATTGGCACAGCGGGATCTGAAGAAGCAGCGAGAAGGCGGACCAAACCCGGTATCAAGAAATAGGACACCATCTCCTAAATCACAGAAATCAAAATTTTCAAAAGGTATGGTTATTCACTTATTATAGTTAGTATACATAGCGCTTTTGGTTATTATTATTTATTTTTTTTGTTAGTTATTGATGCATAGTCACATATCTTTGCGTATCTTTGTGATACATAAAATAACATTTATTGTTATACCCCACTTTTACAAAGTGAAGTGGGGGCTATATAGGAATCATGCTGTCCGTAATGTCACATTACACATTTTTATCCTGTCGCATAACACGTTTTTGTCCCGTCGCATAACACGTTTTTGTCCCGTTGCATAACACATTTTTATTACTTGCATTCCTTAAACAGTTTTTGAATGGGTTATTCCTACACTTCATATATACACATAACAAACAAATATTTTAGACATTGTTTTGATTTTGTCCATCCTCATTGGCTATAAAAATCGGGCGTATTCATCACCTTTATTGATAAATAACTACTGCTTGTATTACTTGTTGATGTGCTCAGCTTTTAAAAAGATATTCAATTATAAAGACCGTTTTTGAAATACTTACATACATGTAGGTGGAACAAAGATTATAGTGACACGTGAGGCCAGGGAGAGGGCACAAAGGTTGCAGGGTAAAAGGGATGCCAGGAACCCCCTGAAGGTCCGGGAGCAGGGCTGGAATTCAGGCACCACTTCCGTCAGGACCCAGACCCCACCAAGGGACAGGCAAGCCAGACTCAACCTACCTGGTATGTGCAGTTAGTATACACGAGTCAACACTTAAGCAAGTCTTGTTGACCTTGACCTACAAGTATTGACCCGAACATCAATAAGGATAATAATGTGATCATTAAATAAACTCATTAAACTTCATTATTAGACATGTCATTGGTGAGAGGAGGACCCTTACTGATATTTAGATCAGTATTTTCCTATTTATTACTGGATTATGTTTTACGCAGGTCACAGATTGTTCATGATTGCAGTTAATCCCATATTAATGCTATTTTTGATTAGAAAAAAAAGAATGATGTTCTGTTGATATACTTAATAGGAAAATTTGAGAATATGGTTATTAGGGAATAAAAAAAATGTTTATTCATCTGTTTGTAGCTGCTCATCACCTTGATAAATAAAAACTAATTAAAATCATTTTAAATCAAATTAATAAAATAAATCAGTGTTATTAAATTTAACCTACCAAAATAGCGACAACCAACTCTCCCCCAACACGAGACACAGACCACTATTCCGTGCGGGTAGGTGCACGTGCAGATGACCCCATGCAGGAGATAGAGCGACTACAGAAGGAGATAGAAGGTTATCTACAACAGATTCAAGTCATTGAACAAAAGGCCATGAGAGGTACTGTGCAATACATGAACTGTCAATCAAGTCCAAGTCTAGAAAAGTTCTGGGTTCGATCCCCGTCAAGACCATATGTGTTGTGTCCCTGAGCAAGACACTTTTTCTGCATTTGCTTAGTACTTCATCTACCCAGGAAGACATCGAGAGTGATTCAAATAAGTTCAGAGAGCTTTCGTTACAATCGATGTAAAATAAATAAGTTTATATTAAACTAATTAACACATGTATACTTTTCGGAACACATTTCGGCAGTGTTGATTCTTCCTATATTCATTCTATCCACTGATTTATTCCTCAACACAGCAATGTTTATGGGTAGTTGCCTTTAAACAGAAGTATTTTACATAGAATAACAAGTATAAAAAATATGTGTTAGCCCTTAACCATCTAAGCCCGACTATAATAGCCTTTGCGTCCATTGTATACCCAGATTAGCCTGCGAGTTACGCTGATCAGAGTTTACAATGTCTGGCTGCTGATCAGTCATTTCCCCAAAACATCCCTTTATCACATAAATGGAATGGTCTTAATTCAAAGAAAGAACAGTCCATTAAGTAGCAGGTTAAGGGTTAAATGATTGATCAATCTGATTTGTCTCATCTGAGATGTTCGACAGTATAAGTAAATAATACATTTTTCTAGGTAGCTATCATTTCTTATCAGCAGTTTCTTATGAACATTCCAGAGCAAGCGTCCGATCTAATTCAGCCACCAAAGACCCGTAGAAAGGATGGTTACCTTGACGATGATGAGGATCCAGCCAGGAAGGCGCTACGTCGAGAGGAACAGTCGACACGTGCTGCACGGCAGGTTTACTTCCTGCGACAACAAGTGAGGGCCCTACAAGAACTTGTGACGAGAAGTGGGGCTGATAAAATCAAGCATACAAAAAAGGTAAAGTAACAGTGTCTACACATTTCTTTAATTGTATTGTATAGTATTATATTGTATATTACTGTATTGTATATTATTATATTGTATATTATTATATTATTATATTGTATATTATTATATTGTATATTATTATATTATTATATTGTATATTATTATATTGTATATTATTATATTGTATATTATTATATTATTATATTGTATATTATTATATTGTATATTATTATATTGTATATTATTATATTTAAGAAATAGAACATCGTTTACTGTGAATTATCGTTTAATATATCACGGTTTGGAGTTCAATTGTAAACATTAATTTCACGAGCCCGAAGGGCGAGTGAAATTATTGTTTACAATTGAACGACAAACCGTGATATATTATAGATAATTCACCGTAAACGATGTTCTATTTCTATTCTAATGCCCCTAAAATGTGAAAATAACGCACACATCTGAAATCTTTCGCATTGCTTTGCTTGCTCTCCTAACGTTGCATACGTTACAATGCGGAATGCGCAATGCGCAATGCTTATTCTCCTAACGTTGCAAACGTTACAGTGATATATCGTTCAATATAACGAGATATTTTAAACTAGGCTATATAGTGCGGGTGTATTAGAATGTATATTATTATATTATTATATTGTATATTATTATATTATTATATTGTATATTATTATATTGTATATTATTATATTGTATATTATTATATTGTATATTATTATATTGTATATTATTTTATTATTATATTGTATATTATTATATTGTATATTATTATATTGTATATTATTATATTGTATATTATTATATTGTATATTATTATATTGTATATTATTATATTATTATATTGTATATTATTATATTGTACATTATTATATTGTATATTATTATATTATTATATTGTATATTATTATATTGTATATTATTATATTGTATATTATTATATTGTATATTATTATATTATTATATTGTATATTATTATATTGTATATTATTATATTATTATATTGTATATTATTATATTGTATATTATTATATTATTATATTGTATATTATTATATTGTATATTATTATATTGTATATTATTATATTATTATATTGTATATTATTATATTGTATATTATTATATTGTATATTATTATCTTTTACTTTTAAACAATCAGTAATGACATAAATATGAAATGTTAACAATGCCGATAAAACGTATATCATTCTAACAGAATGCTGTTGCTGGCCGTTTCATTAGCCTCTGGACTTATGGAACAGTATAATCTTATAATTTACTTACTAGGCAGGTTTTATATTTACTTGAATGAATAGGTTGTATATTGACTTGTTCAACAGAACATGAATAGGTTTTATCACATAACATGGCTTCTGGGAGTTCAATACAACGTTACAAATCATCATTTTCTAAAGAAAAAAAGATATGAAGTAAACTTTTAATACGGACGCTATTTTTGAAGGGTTGGCATTTTTTGTGTGTAACGTCCACAACATATAATACATTTGAAGAAAGAATGGAAAGTTACTTCATCTCTTTAGTCGCTATTTAATTGCATCACGGGAAATTAAAAACAACTTGCATATACTTGAGGCTGTTTTTTTATATACGGATGTGATTTAAATGATTTGTACAATGTCAAATCTCACATTCAAAACATTTATGGAATGTCAAAATATAACATCCTGATATCAAGTTGAATTTTGCAGTCGTCTCCACACGATCGTAAGAAATATCCCCTTAATTTTCATAGTCCTAGTAATACGGATTTGTTTCATGACTATATTATACCCTTTTTCGATCCTTCTTTACATGTATTTGGAGGTCGATTTTGTTTTGTAGTGGATATTACATGTACATTTATGTTGACCGAGTTAAACTTACCTCTTATTCGTTTTCACCGAAATTTACTGTGCTCACAAATCGATGACGTAGTTCGGCGGAAACCTTGTGGAAGAATCCATTTCGTTTCAAGGATAGTGTAACCGATAACGGTTCAGGCGTCAATGTTTTGGATGTTATAAATTGACCGATAAACAACCACTTTTTTTAATACTCGATTTAATAGATATTTAAGCACATCCTTCTAGCTTAGATCAAATATCTTGGAACTGATGCACATTTTATTGCTTATAATACACTTTGCAGGGCTGTTCTTTCATTGGGTGGTTTTGTTGACTGATCATGTAACATCCAAATAACCAATTAAAAAATCAAATAAAACTATTTTAAAAAAATGCAGTGATAGTTTAAATGCTACTTTTACTAAGTGAATGATATATTTGAACTAAAAAATAATAAAATATCCAAAAGGACACACATTAAATAGACAGACATACATGTATAAAAACGAGGTGTATTTTGTCACAATGCATGTGTGACAATTCTGGCCTATTGCATTTATTATTTTCATAAAAATTATACTATTTTAATTTTTTATCAGTTCAAATTACCTTTATTATATCTTAAGATCATATTGGATTGATGATAGATATTATTAAGTTTCTTGACAAATAAACAATGTTTAAAGCTGCGGAGGTATCAGTTGCAGTTTAGCTCAGAATGACCCATATCTACTTGTTCGACAGAACATGATTAAGTTGTATATTGACTTGTTCGACAGAACATGAATAGGTTGTGTATTGACTTGTTCGACAGAACATGAATAGGTTGTGTATTGACTTGTTCAACAGAGCATGAATAGATTGTATATCAATCTGTTCTACAGGACATAAATACATCGACGTGTTTAACAGAACATGATTAGATTGTATATCGACCTGTTCGACAGAACATGATTAAGTTGTATATCGACTTGTTCGACAGAACATGAATAGGTTGTATATTGACTTGTTCAACAGAGCATGAATAGATTGTATATCAACCTGTTCTACAGAACATAAATACATCGATGTGTTCAACAGAACATGATTAGATTGTATATCGGCCTGTTCGACAGAACATGAATAGGTTGTACATCGACGTGTTCAACAGAACATGAAGAGGTTATATGTCGACGTGTTCGACAGAACATGAATAGGTTGTATATCGACCTGTTTGACAGAACATGAATAGGTTGTATATCGACCTGTTCGACAGAACTTGAATAGGTTGCATATCAACCTGTTCGACAGAACATGAATAGGTTGTACATCGACGTGTTCAACAGAACATGAAGAGGTTATATGTCGACGTGTTCGACAGAACATGAATAGGTTGTATATCGACCTGTTTGACAGAACATGAATAGGTTGTACATCGACATGTTCAACAGAACATGAAGACGTTATATGTCGACGTGTTCGACAGAATATGAACAGGTTGTATATCAACCTGTTTGACAGAACATCAATAGGTTGCATATCGACCTGTTCAACAGAACATGAATAGGTTGCATATCGACCTGTTCAACAGAACATGAATAGGTTGCATAACGACCTGTTCAGCAGAACATGAATAGGTTGCATATCAACTTGTTCAACAGAACATGAATTGGTCGTATATCGACGTGTTCAACAGAACATGAATAGATTTATATCGACGTGTTCGACAACATGAATAGGTTGTACATTGACTTGTTCAACAGAACATGAAGAGGTTGTATATTGACTTGTTCATCAGGACATGAATAGGTCGTATATCAACCTGTTCAACAGAACATCAATAGGTTGTATATCGACATGTTCGACAGAACATCAATAGGTTGTAAATCGACCTGTTCAACAGAACATGAATAGGTTGCATATCGACCAGTTCAACAGAACATGAATAGGTTGCATAACGACCTGTTCAGCAGAACATGAATAGGTTACATATCAACTTGTTCAACAGAACATAAATTGGTCGTATATCGACGTGTTCAACAGAACATGAATAGATTTATATCGACGTGTTCGACAACATGAATAGGTTGTACATTGACTTGTTCAACAGAACATGAAGAGGTTGTATATTGACTTGTTCATCAGGACATGAATAGGTCGTATATCAACCTGTTCAACAGAACATCAATAGGTTGTATATCGACATGTTCGACAGAACATCAATAGGTTGTAAATCGACCTGTACAACAAAACATGAATAGGTTGATATACAACCTATTCATGTTTTGTATTACAGGTCGATTTACAACCTAACATAAGTAGGTTGTATATTGACGTGTTCGACAGAACATAAATAGGTGTATATCAACCTGTTCAACAGAACATGAATAGGTTGTATATCGACCTGTTCAACAGAACATGAGTAGGTTGGTTGTATATCGACTTGTTCAACAGAGGTTGTGTAACTGTAAGTGTTTGATTATATCCATTTGCAGAGTCAGGTAATGTCACGCCTGGCTGCAGCCCACAGAGGAGCTGTGCGGGCCATACAGGGCTTCATCAACCAGCAGCTTCCCGACCAGGACCTGCGCCGAGGCCTCCCATCGGGCTACCATGAACTGGCCTTGCTGATCAGACAGCTGGCTCTGCTCAGTACACAGATCAAGAGTGATGAAGACACGATGACTGTTCATGAAGATCTTCTTAGAATGCTGGACAGGGTTGATGTAAGTGCTTAATCTGCTACATATAGTATAATGGACTTCTGTCTTTGAATTAGGCCCATTCCAATTATGTGACAAAGGAGTGTTTTGGGGAGAATGACTGATCAGCAGCTGGATCAGCCTGCGAGTTGGGATACTATGTCGGTGTGATATGGTGTTGCTGGGAGAGGGCATTCCCTTTCTAACTTTTCTCAGTCAGTTTTACAGTAAGTCAATCAAGGTCATTGTCTTTATCATCACTGACCATTGTGACGTCATGACCAGGTTCTGATCAAAATCTAGTTATTGATTGTATTCCACCAATAATGTATTTTAAACTTATATTAAGGTAGAATACTGAAGAAAATTGGAAAATTGCAACTGTTTTACGTAAATATGTACAAGTAGATTTAAAATATTTAAACATTTCAGGGTATCTTCAAAGGGACACACGGCAATCTTGAAGTGTTTATCAAGTATCAAAATTAGCGGCTCAGTTTATTTATCCAGTATCATGTTGACTTTAAACATGCATGCATTTAATTAAATACAACTTTCAGTTTAATTTTTATTTGTCTTATTAATTATATTATTGCTGCAATATAATCGACAGTTAATCATGTAAAAAAACAATTTGCTTTATACTATTATTATAATTAATATTAATGATTGAACAGATGCAAGTTATGTAGATAAACTATTTGGATGCCATGAGGTTTTATAAAATGAAGATTGCCGTGTGTCCCTTTAATGATTATAATATACTAAATCTTGTGTTATTATGATATATGTTACGCAGGATCTGAACAAGGCCTGGTGTGAGGAGGAGGCTATGGCCGCTGGTGGTGATATGGGGGATGTGGAGGAACGCCGGCATAAATCTCCACTTGGTCGGCAACTAGAGAGTAGCAACAGGGGCAGACAACCACAGCAGAGGCCTTCAGGGAAAGAAAACAGACCAAAAGGTAACTATGTTGTCAGTTTTTAAAACTTAAACACAAATGTAAAAAGTAAAAGTAAACATTGTAGTGCTGGAGTATTTTGAATACCAGTTCTCATGTTTTACAAGTGAGAAGTGTAGAATATGTTTGGCTGGGATGGGGTAGAGGTGTAGTGCTGACTGGGATAGGGTAGGGGAGTAGTGCTGACTGGGATGGGGTAGGGGTGTAGTGCTGGCTGGGATGGGGTAGGGGTGTAGTGCTGACTTGGATAGGGTAGGGGAGTAGTGCTGACTGGGATGGGGTAGGGTTGTAGTGCTGGCTGGGATGGGGTAGGGGTGTAGTGCTGGCTGGGATGGTTTAGGGGTGTAGTGCTGACGGATGGGGTAGGGTTGTAGTGCTGGCTGGGATGGGGTAGGGGTGTAGTGCTGACTTGGATAGGGTAGGGGAGTAGTGCTGACTGGGATGAGGTAGGGGTGTATTGCTGGCTGGGATGGGGTAGGGGTGTAGTGCTGGCTGGGATGGGGTAGGGTTGTAGTGCTGACTGGGATGGGGTAGGGGTGTAGTGCTGGCTGGGATGGTTTAGGGGTGTAGTGCTGACTGGGATGGGGTAGGGTTGTAGTGCTGACTGGGATGGGGTAGGGGTGTAGTGCTGGCTGGGATGGGGTAGGGGTGTATTGCTGACTGGGATGGGGTAGGGGTGTAGTGCTGGCTGGGATGGGGTAGGGGTGTATTGCTGACTGGGATGGGGTAGGGGTGTAGTGCTGACTGGGATGGGGTAGGGGTGTAGTGCTGACTGGGATGGGGTAGGGGTGTAGTGCTGACTGGGATGGGATAGGGTTGTAGTGCTAGGGTGCTTTCCCTGTAACCTAAATGTTGCTGGTTCGAGATGCACTCTCTGACTTTGACCATGTCACTCAACTCCCAGTGCTTCTTCTGTCATATAGGACTTCCAGCCATGTATGGGTCTTTGTCACAATTTAGTACAACTCTGGTCCCATGTACTAGTTTTCCATTAGATAGGACATTCACCTATGTACCGGTCTTCCGTCAAATGTGACATTCACCCATTACTGGTCTTTCATCAAATGAGACATTCACCCATGTGCCAGTCTTTCGTCAAATGGGACATTCACCCATGTGCCGGTCTTGTGTCAGATGGGACATTCACCCATGTGCCAGTCTTGCGTCAGATGGGACATTCACCCATGTGCCAGTCTTACGTCAGATGGGACATTCACCCATGTGCCAGTCTTACGTCAGATGGGACATTCACCCATGTGTTGACCATAACTAAAGTATTTGACCTATGTTTATAAAACTTCACACCCATTGTCATCTTACCTCAATGAATGTCGTTGAACATGTCCAATAACTTCCATTTTGGCAGAGTTACGCCCCTTTTCATGAACCTTTAACCTGCAACCGAACCAAGCTCATAACTGACCATAACTTGAAAAGTATTTGACCTACTTTCATGAAACTTCAAACACATCTTCATCTTACGCAAAGATATGTCATTGAACATGTCCAATAACTCTGCTGTTGCCATGTCCAGTAAATCTGACTTTCCATTTTGCATAGTTCTGGCGCTTTTCATAAAACTTTAACTTGCAAACTATATAAACCTAGCTCATAACTTGACAAAATATTGACCTATGGTCATGAAATTCGTACAATTCCTTCTTATCAATTATCCAATCCACAGTTATGTCCCTTTCTATAAACTTAAAGGGAATGTAGCGACACAGCCAAACCATCTTTATTATTGAGGATTCTGAAATACTTGAATAAGGGTGAAAGAATTATCAAAATCCGATAAACAAAGAAGATATGATCATTTGAAGTTTCTGTTGAAACGGATATGGAAGCGGCCATTTTGGGAGCTATGACATCAAGGTTCTAAATGACCATATATGGAATATTTATAAATATGAAAATTTACTGATTTGTATGGGAAAAATGACATCAACTGTATGAAAAATATGTAATACTTAATGGCAATAATTATTTATATCAGCAGTAAAATAAATCATTCATTTGCAGTATTTATCAATATTCCATATATGGCAATATGGAACTATGACGTCATAGTTCTAAAAATGGCGGCTCCCATATTCGTTTTAGAACAACCTTTAAATGGTCATATATTTTTTGTTTATCATCCGATTTTGATAATTCTTTCACCTTTTTCTAAGTTTTTCCGAACTCTCAATAATAGAGTTTGTTTGGCTGGGTCGCTAAATTCCCTTTAAACAAATAAAAAAATCTGCCCTATAATTCATGAAGGGTTGCAAAAAAAATTATAGTGAGATTGTACTTGCTGAAATAAGCACACGGCAGGCAACACAAATGTTCCATCGAGAACACCCTTTTAGTTATAGACCAAATGCTAGACATTTTGTGCACTTAGTTATATATAACTCTACTTTCAGGACTTTTGAAGAAACAATATAACAAGGGACACAAAGGTGGAAAACAATCTAAGAAAACAAGTAAGGTTTCATATTGTATGCTATCTCTATGCAAATATAAATTATATTCTTTAAACACTTTATTAATTTTTTAGCTGTTGTCATATTTTAGTCGCGATCACATTTTAGTTTTAATAAGCAATATTTTGGCTAAATGTCTTATTTAAGTTGTAGCCATATTTGAGCTGTTAAAAATTTGTTTTCTCAAGAACCACTGAACAGATTTCGACAATTTTTCTTTATTAATATTGCCAACCCCTAGGCTATAAAAGTTATATAAATGAAGTCCCCGGGATCAAAAATGGCTGCGCCCCAGGGTTCCAAAGTTTGTATATAGAGATATGGTGACCCTGGGGTCAAATCTGGCCCCGCCCCGGAGTTTTACATAGAATTATACTGGAAAAAACTTTAAAAATCTTCTTCTCTGAAACTACAGGAGCCAAAGGTTTACTATTTTGCAATTGCCAATAGCTTATGGTCCTCTACCAGGTTTGTTCAAATGGTGACCCTGGTGTCCAATCTGGTCCCGGCCCGGGGGTCACAGTTTTACATAGTTTTATATAGGGAAAGATTTATATAGGGAAAAACTTAAAACATCTTCTGCTTTGAAACTACAAGAGTCAAAGGTTTAATATTTTGCATCCTACTATAAGCTAATGATCCTCTGTCAAGTTTGTTTGAATGGTAACCCTGGGGTCACATTTGGCCCCACCCCAGGGGTCACATGTTTTGCAATGACATATAGGGAAAAAAACTGTAAAAATCTTCTACTCTGAAACTACAAGAGCCCGTGGTTTAATATTTTGCATTTACCATAAGCTTATGGTCCTCTACCTATTTTGTTCAAATGGTAACCCTTATGTCAAATTTAGACCCACCCCAGGGGTCAAATGTTTAACATAGACTTACAGAGGGAAAAACATCTTCTTTTCTAAAACCACAAGGCACAGAGCTTATTAATCTTACACAAATAAAGCTTATTTTTACATAAACCCACATGTATCAGATGAGTGATTAATTCCCATTTAGGTCTCTTGTTACTACATTATATTTTACACATTGACAATGGAATAAAACTGTTTGTCTAGCAAATTAACACTGCTGCATGAAGGTCCTTTGCATTAAAATTAATGTTTGCTACAATACTTTGCCAACCTCTGGCCATGACTTGCCTACCAAGTGTCGCCACAGCTTCGGAAATATGGTTGCCAGACACCCTGGGCAAGTGGATTTTAATACAGTTAAGGTGATTTACAGTGCAGCTGACTTCGAAAATATGGTTTCAGTTTTGGATAAAAAATCAAATGAAAGCTCACCTTGATCATAAAGTGTGCAAATAATTGCCTTGAGCAATTATCGATAATAGTTTTAAAACTGACTCGTGATTGTTTAATCACTCCCACTTGACAGTTTGTCAGAATCTGATTGGCCGAGGAAAGTTTGAGATGCCTTTCAAAGATTTCCATGTGTCAGTTTAATAATTACCTAAATCTCTTGTTTGATTGGCATTAATAAAATTTATCTCCCAATTACTAAAGTGTGTCCTGTACTTACATATTTGATTAAGTTAAGACCGACCCGACACATTATCCAATTACAATCGATAAAACATGGAAAAGTTGAAGACTTTTGTTCTGCGTTATTACACACAACATAAATGATATTTTTAGCCACATTTTCGTTTTTTAATGTTGAAGAGTATTAACACAACAATATTTTTAGGAAACACATTGAGTATTGACGCTGAATGTTATCGGAAAAACTAACAAAGGTACATATTGATCAGGCTGCCGAGTACATCTATCTGTGTAAAGTTGAAACGTGGGTCATTGGAAAGTTATAAACAAACACCCAGCAATATGTTTTTAATAAACGATTAAGGTACAGTATGCACGTCAAGTAGTATAGAAATTAATTACTGACCTACTAATTAAAGGAAAGTAAGTTACCTCTGTCCACCAATTGTAATACAAAAACAAATGGACCCCATTCTGATGTTTTATTTGCAGAACAAAAACACAGGAGCTTATAGTTTTCACATATACATCATACTCATTTCAGGAAATTTAACGCCAGAGAGACAAAACATATTGCGTGCTGGGCTGGAGGCTCTTGTAAGAGAAAATGCCACAGCCAGACCCTCTGGTTTGGGAATGACCTGGAACATTCCTGTCGATGATGCTGTTAGCTCAATACCACCCAAGACAAGCCTGATTCTCTCAAAGCCATTGCAACATAAACGAGAACGGGCCCAGAAGTCGGTGATGCTGGATGTTCCCGAGTCACACTTCTCTGACCCCACCCTGGCCTCCAGTCTAAAGCAGGTTTCATCGGATGAAAAACAAATTTCTGAGTAAGTCATAGCTTTCACTCGGATTAAAATAACATTTACATTATTTTTTAAAAAAATTCTGGAATATGCTATAACATTATTAAAGTCAGTTTTAAAACATCTTAAAGGGACACACGGCAATCTTTATTTTTTAAAAACAGACGGCGTCCCGCTAGTTTTCCTGCATAACTTGCATTTATTCAATCATTAATATTAATTATAAGAATAATATTAAGCGATTTGTTTTTGCGTATTATTAATTTTTAATATTATTACACCAATAATATATTAAAACTTATAGTATAATAAGACGAAATAGTGAATACTTAAAATTTGATTTATTTACATGTAACAAGGGTAAAAGTAAAAATGATACTGGATATACCCATTTCAAACTCTTCAAAATTCCCGTGTGTCCTTTTAAGGTTATATTGTAACTTTCCATAAAACTAGAATTATAACATACTGTTTATAATGTTACCTTCAGTGGTTATTTTAAACAAACTGAAACATTATTTTTCTTGATGATGTAATTATGTTGTTGTGGACAATATGTCCACACCAACATAAATTACCTCAGCAAAAATCGAAAAAAGATTGTTTAAAATAACATACTGGTGCTTATATAATTATCTCATGTGATGCAGTTTAATGATGCTCGGGTATTTAGATTTTGATGAAACTTCCCAATTTTGAAGAATAATGTATATTTAGACGATTTTATCAATTAAAAACATCTTCCGGTCTTCTCATTGTATGTTTACGTTCTGTCAAAATACTGGTGCAAGTATAAAAAATAACAATGTTTTCTCGCCTGAAAAACTACCGAGATGAGTTGCTTCCCTTTTTTGCGTGAAAATGCTGCACCTTAACCATTTCGGCGCCAAATACATTTTTGGAATTTTCTGCCAGCGCCAAATTAATTTTGGTAATTTCCAAAAAAAATTGAAATGGCAATAACTTGAAAAGAATCAAGATATCAACTCGAAAATTTCAATGATAATAGATTTTATAATATTGTAATGGAAAAAGTACAACAAATAGTTATTATACTTCACAGTGACTTGTCAAGTGTCACCAAATGATATGTAATTACATTTTTTTTCAAAAATTGATTTAAACTAAAATTTGTGTTCTTATTGAAGTCTATCTCATCAATGTAAAATAAAGATGATGTGTAATTATTTAAGTTAAAGTTCGCTAATATCAATTCTTCACATGTCTAAGTCACTTTGGCACATTGCAGTTCTAAATATATAGCCATATATCTTCTCTGCTCATATACTTCTTCCTTCCTCGAGCGGACACCATTTTGGAATCGAAGATTCCAGATTTTTCTATATCGGAAACTATGCAGCATTTTTAGCAACACATTATGCAATTTTCGGGGAAATGTTTGTGTATTTTCATTCATAAACCTCGTTCTGATATTGGAAAATACTCGGACAGTGTCGCAGTAATATTTACACTATTAAAATAATTGCGTTCCAACCACACTATACGATGTCGACTGAAGTCGCCTACGTCACTCTGCCGTGATGGCGAATGGAGTCGCCTGTGGCACCGAAAGGGTTAAAAACTTCCGAAATTGTCTTTAAATAAATTGTGCATGTTAAACTGAAAAATATAGATCAACCTTAAATGTTAAATGTAACTACCAGTCGAGATGCTTGGCGCCCAGGTGGCAGTACAGGCATGTCACCACGGAGAAGTAAGTCGCGTGAAAGGAGCCGGATGTACGACAGATCCCTGGACAGAAGTAGATCGCAGAGTCCACACAAAAATGTTGTCACACAGGACATGGATACAGAACTAATGCAGTGAGTCCTTAATGATCACATAGTAATCATCATCATCATCATCAAAATAATAATAAGATTCATCATCATCATCATCATCTCTATCACAATTACCACTGTGACCTACTTTCGATGAAATATAGGTCACATCCAGTTTCCGCTTCGACATGCGTATCTTGCTTCTTTCATGCAGGATTTTCATCAAATTTCACCAGAATGTTCCTTATATGCATCTAACATAATGTGCACAATTTCGGGTCAATGTGACCTATTTCAACAAAATATAGGTCACACCCGGTTTCCGCTATGACATGTATCCCCCACTGTTAATGACAATAATTAAATTAAATATTGAATATGTAAGGAACGGATATCTCTGAGGATTGACATTGTTGTTGGTCAAATCAAAAATATGGACTTCTTCAGGGGTCACGCGATTAGGTTTTTTATCCATGTGGGGCAAAATTTGAGTCGCCATCATTTTCGGGTCAATTTCGGCAATTTCAAATGTGATTAACCTCATAATTAAAAAAAACCTCTAAAAATACACATTGAGCCGTGTTTCACAACTACCTTATTTAATCCCATTACCATTAAATAATACCTCAACCCTTGTCTAATCAGGGCAATAGCCTAATTATCGATCATTATCGGCTTGCCTGAGGCGGGATGTGAATATAACCGCCATGTTTGCTCGTTAGGCGATCACATGATTAGATCATGTGGGGATCATGTGCGATTGGTATAAAGCGAGTTTGTTTGTGATTGTTTTATAGACAAGAGAAATCAACGGAAATGTATTGAATCCTACGATTAGTCACAGAAATAATTATCTATCTAGAGTATGTCTAGAAACATAGGCTAAGTATATACAAACAAAGTATTTGTTATTCTGGTGCTGTCATATGGAACTCGATCGCACCTCCAATGCGACAAGCCAAACATACCAAAGAATTTAAAAAGAAATATTATTCCTATCTTTTAGGTAATACTAGTTAATTTTAATTTGCTTGCATTTGGTTAAATAACTTTAAAAGATTTATATATAGGGACTTTTGATTTTACAACAGGAAACTCTTCAGAATTGTATAATATTGTATGTATATAACCATGTGTGTGTGTTACATGTTTCTTCATTTGATGGCCTCAAGGGAGAGCAATTGTTGTAAATTGACTGAGTTACCATCATTAAATAAAGCATTTATTATTATTATTATTATTATTATTATGGATTAGGTAATGATTTTGTGTTTTGTTACTCAATGCGGGTATGAATGAAAAATAAGTTCGGGGTAATTATCGAATAATTAGTATTTTTCAATAAAAATTAAACAAAGACCAGAATAATATTGCATTCGATCAACATGTGTCAATGTTAGGATTTCAGTTGGTATCTTCAAGACTGGGACGTAAACCGGGCGGTCCCGTGTATCGGTCTATCCTCCTAGCACGTTAAAGAACCATAGGAATCTATTCGATAATAAGAGTAGGGCAGGTTCCCGGATTCCTATGTATCCTTCCCCTCTCTCTGGGGCGGCTCTAAATAACCTATACTGTGTTGATGAGCCGTTAAACAACATTCAATTCAATTCAAGACGAAAAGGGTTTTGGCACTGCTCACTTTGAAGTTTGTAAGGCCGTGGGAAAATAATAATAATAATAATAATAATGATAATAATAATAATAATAATGATAATAATAATAATAACACATGCTTTATTAGTATTAATAATAATCCCAATACAAATAATTAATAAAATAACTTGCAATTGGTTAACTCGATATTTAATCGTCCGTCTTATGTCGACCGACCTCAAGTCTCCCTGTTTTGAAAAACTTCTCCCTGTTTTGACTGGAGGGAGAAGTCACTTCTCTGAAGTCACTTCTCCCTGTTTTGGAGTCTGGCTTGACCCCTGCTTCTTCATAATAGGGCTCGACATGCAAGCCATGACATTCTATTTATGCAAACTCCTGCCAAAAATATTGCATACAGGAACAGATAAACTTAGAAACTAAATGTTATGTGAATTTGCAGAGAATTATTTCCTCATGGGGTCGATGGCCAGGGTAGAAGGGGAAGGTCAGTGAGTCCTAGGTCAAGGTCACCTAGACAGAGGTCAAGAAGTCCACCAAGGTCACCAAGTTTCAGGTATGTGAAAAGGTGTTTAGGTGGTCACATTGTGTAGCAGTTTTCTGGTTGTTAATTCAGTCTGAAAAAAGGTGAATTATATGATTTTTGGATTGATTTATGTTCTAGCGCTATTAATATGCTGAATTTGCAATAAGCTGCTCACATTATGTTTGACCAGTTCTATTGACATGGTACTTGCTGAATTGTGACATTAAATATAAAGATAGGGACCTTGGAGATTGTCAATCAAGCAAGGTCAAATTGCAGACTGCTGAGTTGAGTTATAGCGAACTTTAAATTCAACACTATTCATGTCTCCAGTAAAGCTTGTTTTTAAATACAATATAAAAAATCAGTGTAATTGAATGCATTGAATTGAATAGAATTTTATAGTTACATCAACAGGTAAGGTCAAATGGCGACTTTCCAGTTGCCATTGGTGGAGGAAGACCCCAGGTGCCCCTCTGGGCTGTTTCGTGCACGTACAGGCACCTGGGTAGAACCACCGACGTTCCGCAAGCCAGCTAGATAGCTTCCTCACATAAAGATTTCTGGTCCCATGAGGGCTCGAACCCACAGCGGTGAAGGGCAGGTGACTTAGTCCGAGACTAACCACTCAACCACGGCTGCATGGTTAGTGAGAAAATATGTTGCTGCCTCTCCACATTTAGGTAGTACAGCTCATTACTGGGAGAAGAATAGGGGAACAAATATTAAAGGCAATTTTAGCATCAATATATCTCTGAAGTGTTGTTTTCTATGTTGACAGGTCATCAAGACACAGTGCTCACACATTGCAGACCAGACTTAACAAGATGCAGCAGAAAGCTCAGGTGTGTTGGTTAATATTTGTCATAAACATCTTAAATAAACATTTGGTATTAAAAAAGCTGAACAGCATAATGAATCAATATTTCTGCGTAGACATAATTACTAAAAGAATTGTGTACATGTATCTACTTTTGTATGACTTTTCATTGATTGCAGGGGCGTCCGTGGCCGAGTGGTTAACGTCTCTGACTTGAAATCACTTGCCCCTCACCGCTGTAGGTTCGATCCCTCAGGGGCCTAGGAATCTTTATGTGAGGAAGCTATCCAGCTGGCTTGCGGAACGTCGGTGGTTCTACCCAGGTGCCCGCCCGTGCACGAAAATTGCCCGGAGGGGCACCTGGGGTCTTCCTCCACCAGTGGAAGCTGGAAAGTCGCCATATGACCTTAGCTGTTGGTGCGACTATAAAATCCAATTCAATCCAATTCAATCATTGATTGCATTTCTTTATGCTGTGGTTGTTTTTTTATGTTACTGAGGTACTTATTCTTTTATTATACAGATATGCACTTTTCTGTTTAATATAAAAGGGGTGACCTAATAAATTTTGCTTTATTAGGCACTGACCAAAAAAGCAAATCAATGCAGAATCCCACGGCGTTTATTGTATGTAACGTTATCTGACGTCATGTACGTATAAACGTTATCTGACGTCTTAAAACAAACAAAAAACAACAACATGACGGCGTCCTCGATAAGCGTAACATTCGGCGAAATAGATAACAATAGTAATTCTTACAGAAAATGTGGATAATCTGCATGATAAATAGAACATTATGTCAGTGCCTTTTACTATCAAGTTTATTAAACCCGGCACGAAAACGAAGCCTCGATTAATAAACTTGATAGTAAAAGGCACTGACATAATAGTCTCTATGTCATTATTGTTATTATTATCATTTCAGGACGTCGGAATGGCACGTGATCGTCACCACGAGCTGTCGGAGATCAACATCAGACAGATGCTTGCAGATAAGGCCATAGGGAAGGTAACTATAAAATCAATATAATAAAATGTGTTTATTTTAACAAGATCATACTGGTATAAACAATCAGCTGACAAAAACGACAAAATCATGATGTTGTACTACAAGGCAGAAAAGAGAATAAGGGCTGAAAAGAGAATAAGGGCTATTTCATTTAAAAAAATGTACCAGGGACCTCAGGAAGGCAATTTAATAAACATCTATGAACCTAATTTTCCAAAGTTCTTTAAACTTTATTTTGCATCTATGGGTGGGTGTTCAATTTAAAAAAAGTGCCTTCCTGTGATCTCATGTATGTTTTAAAGCAATTTTCCTAATGGTGAAATGTGTTAAATATAGAAATATGCCTTCAGAAGCAAAAAGAATTTGAAAGAATATACAGTGTCCAGGCTCTTTGTCTATGTGGGGCACAAAAGATTCAGAGAAAGCAGAATGCCTCAGACGATAGATCAAAAGTTGTCACCATGTAAATTACGCCATTGAAAACCACCGAAGTATAATATGGAAAATCTCAATTATGTGTGATAATGTTCTTGCGGAACACACAATGTGATGTATACGATTAAGTGATAAAAATACATAAAACTACATACAGCTTGGAATGAAAGGTTGAAATCCTGTGCATGTGTTAACAATGTGGTCAATGTTTTTTATACCCCTGCTTTCACAAGGTGAAGTGAGGCTATATAGAAATATAGGAATCACTCTGTCAGTAACGTCACGGCGCGTTCGATAACACATTTTTGTCCTGTTGCGTCGCGTCCCATAACACATTTTTATGGGATGCCGAGTTGTCCGCCGTCCGTCCGTCGTTAACTTTTGCCTCGTTAAGACGATAGGGCCTTCATTTTTCATCCGATCTTTTCCAAACTTTAACATGTCGATAATATAAATGAAAGCTCGAAAACCAGCCAGATCGGACCAGTAACAGCAGAGTTATGGCCCTTGAATTAGTTGAAATATTATAGTTTGCCTCGTTAAGACGATAGGGCCTTCATTTTTCATCTGATCTTTACCAAACTTTACCAGATTGTTAGTATCAATGAATCTCATACAAGTTTGAAAACCAGCCAGATCAGACCAGTAACAGCTGAGTTAAGGCCGTTGATTTTGTTAAAAATGCTATATTTTGCCTCGTTAATACGATAGGGCCTTTTCATCTGATCTTTACCAAACTTTACCAGATTGTTTTACTTCTTCTTTTTATGCCCCCGAAGGGTGGCATATAGTAGTCGCACTATCTGTCATGTACAATCGTGTCCGCTTCATAACTCTGACAATAATGGACGGATTTTCAAATAACTTCGCACAATTGCTTACCACAACAAGACGACGTGTCGCGCACAAAAACCAGGTCCGTGGCTCCAAAGTCAAGGTCACACTTAGAGGTCAAAGGTCAAAATCCGTTGTTTTTTTCAAATATATCTGTTGGTTTCATATTACAGGTCACTTCGGGGGCATTTGTCACTTTCTGTGACATTTCTTGTTTATTATTATTTTTATATTTTTTTGTTTCATTTTTTTTTTTTTTTTTTTTTAGTATTTGTTTTGTTGGTATATTTTTTATTTTATTAATCAATTTTATCATATCAATAAAATCTTGGACAATTTCGAAAACCAGCTAGATCTTGTTAGTAATGACAGAGTTATGTCCCTTGATTTGTTGAAAAATGCTATATTGTATTTTCCATTGTTAAATCTGTAGTTACTTCATTTTTTATCTGATCTTTACCATATCAGAGCTGTTTTAGCCAGTAGAGCATCCACAGGCCCTCTTGGGCCTCTTGTTATTACTTGCATTCCTCAAAAAGTTTTTAATGGGTTGTTCCCAAACTTCATACACACATAACAACTGATGACCTTATGTCCCTCTACATCACCCATTGTTGATTGCCTAATTTATTACGGAATTATGGCCCGTTGTTTAACTTAGAATTTAAGTGGAGATATTCATCACGTTCAGTGATAGATCTTGTTAAACTTGATTATGTCATACCAGGCCATTAACAATACGTCAAGATAGGCAAGATAAAGAACTATCATAGGTATCAAGTATAACCTTGGTATAACTGTTTTAATTCGAAACGAAGCTTTTGCCGAAAACTGTTTTACCTCCTGTTGGAATTCTCATTTTATCACCAGATAACCATGAAAGGTTCTTATATTGAATTAATGATAATCAGCAGGCTATAGCAAGTTTGTTTGGTTTGAGTGTATTAAATACTTTTGTATTAACCTGGCCCCAAGTTCACAAACAAACTTAAGTCATATTGCATGCTCAAGCTGTGGTCTAGTGGTAGAGCATTGGACCCATGAACCAAAAGTCGTGGGTTCGATTCCCGTCATTGCCATATGCGTTTTGTCCCTGAGCAAGACACTTTATCTGCATTGCTTAGTACTGGTTCTACCCAGGAAGACATCGAGAGTGATTCAAATAAGTTCACAGAGCTTTCGTTACAATCGATGTAAAATAAATAAGTTTAAACTAAGCTGAAAACTGAAATGTTTTAGGTAAATCATGTTTATTGGACTTAGAATTACTTGAAACTTTACAAAAATAGAGATGAGGAAAAATGACAACTGTCCTGAAAGTTTTCATATGGAAAAGTTAATTAATTAGAGATTAATACATGGGTGATGCGTTATTTTCCGTCGTATCGGCCCGATATTTGTCGAGGGCCGATATGACGGACGATAACGCATCACCCATGTTTTAATCTTTTTATCATATATATACACATTTTCATTGGGATATTATATATAAAAAAAAATCAAAGGATATTAAACTGTTAGATTTATCGAATTAATTTATAAAATAAAAATAACAAAAATGAATGAACGAAAACAACAGGACAGTTTTAACTTAGTTTATTATCTCTCTTTTTCTTTTTCTATTCGTCCATTCCATTCCTATTTCGATTTCTTTATTTCCCTTTCTTGCTGTTTCAGAGCACTTCTTTTGGCTGTCAGTACGTCCCTTTAATGCTGAAATTTCTTATCTTATAATCTAAAGGTACCTCTTCCCGATTAAGTACCAGCTGATGATGGCCTGGACTGATTTCATCGAGTCTGGCTAGTATTCAGTTTTGTCGGACTATAGATTCTACTCAGAATAAAACTTCCAATATAGACCGTCCAACTCCTTGAAGCCAATTTCTTCAGTTACTCTGGTCTCACCGATCGAGCGAAACCACTCTGTGAAAAAATGTAAAGCCAGATTTAGTTTATTTCTGTAGATCTAGTTACATTCCTCGTTTTATTGACAAAAATACTATATTAGTTCCATTTACTTCATGATGCCTTCCTTCAATAAGTACAATAAGTAAAATAACCTGTTAGCCACTGATGCTAACGTCCTCTCGCCGGCTTCCATTTTAAGACTTATTTAAATGACGTCAGTTACGTTAGTTGACGTCACTTCGGTTACGTCCTGTCATTGACGGTTTAACGTCAAAGTTATGGTTTAGAAAAAAGGGTAAAACAAAAAACAATCGCCAATAATCGCCAATAATCGTAACGGTCACTCGTCCGTCGGATGGGGACGTAAACCGGGCGGTCCCGTGTATCGGTCTATCCTCCGAGCACGTTAAAGATCCATAGGAATCTATTCGATAATAAGAGTAGGGCAGGTTCCCTGATTCCTATGTATCCTTACCCTCTCTCTGGGGCGGCTCTAAATAACCTGTACTGTGTTGATGAGCCGTTAAACAACATTCAATTCGTAACGGTCAGGTGGCCAATCAGGATACCGGGCCAATATCGATATGCATTTTCGGCCCGGTCACATGACCTAAATTTGGCGTATCGGACTGCATTTATGCTATGGCTTATTGTAGGGTAATTTTGTGCATATTGCATGCGAAAAATGCGTATATATATGATAAAACAAGTTATAGCTAAAAGAAATGTATAAGTTTCGAGCTTAAGCTTGCAACTAAAGTTTGTTAGTGAACATGGGGCTTGTTAGTGAAATGGGGCCTGTTAGTGAGCATGGGCCCTGTTAAATTGGCTACATTTCCTTTATCAGACTGGTAAATTATTTATTTCCTTTGTCACGTTCACTGTAATGTCACGGGCTAAGCCAGAGGATCTATCCGATACCAATAAATACTCGAGTAAGCGAGAATTTATTTTGAGAGAGAAAAAAGTACAAGTGTTGACAAGTATATTATATATTGATGCAGGCCGAGCTGAGTGGTGAGATCCTGACAGAGATGATTCTGAACGATGTTCTGTATGACGCAGCCGAGGAGCTGCAATCACTGGAGGAGGATGACGCGGTGAGGCAGGAGGCCAGCACCATGCTCAATAACCCAACCCTCGAGAATTTGTACCAGCGTCTCGAAGAAATGGAGGTAGGTGGAACAGTGAGGAAGACACTGGTTTTTCTACAATTTGGAAAATTAGTATGCCCCCGCCATATATGGTGCGTGTGGAGAGGGGGCATATAGTGTTGCCTTTCTCTGTCCACACTTTCGTACGTACATCTCACTTCTGGTCTAGACTACTCTGTACTACTACTTCTCAACATATTTTGACGATACTTGGTAGTAAGTATCAGATAAGTCTAGTTGGGCAGATCACTGGGCTGTATTAAATAACAACAACAAACATAAACAATTTACCATTTTCTATAGCATCAACAATTTATGTTAAGAAAACATATTCCCTATGATATAATAATTAGGTAAAACACGGAAGTGACGAGAAATTTGATTAGTATTTAACTGATTACCGGCCGACGTCGTAAATTGTTACTTTATGACGTTGTCGTCTGAACTTTCGAAGGGACGTTTTCGTGTGTTGCGGCTCATAGTATAACATGAGTTCTATTAAGTTTTCTACCAACACTTGAAATCTGTGTATATATTATGGCATAAACTGCCTACATTGGGAGTGGGACTCATTTGTTGGTGTAGAAACTGTCCATTACTCCGGTACCAAAGGCCATACAGTTTTCAAACTTCATACATCTATATGACATCAGTAAGCTCCTACCAAAGAAGGTCAATATGAATGACATTACCTACTTTTCACACTGTTATATTTTGTATGTGACTGACAGCACTAAAGCGGGGCATCCATGTCTCAAGGACACATTTTCTAGTTTCTCCACATTTTATAATTAATTAAACACTTTCCAACAAGTTCCAAAGACTCGGTGGAGTCAAGACCTTATATCAGCTGATAGCGTACAGCCTGGACATTCAAGTCCACACGCCCAGTTTTAGTTTCAAGACATTTGCAATTCTATTTATGGCAACTTTTGATTAATTCAGTCGTTTTTATGAAACTTTTCAGTATATGTCAAGAGGTCAAGATCACGGTCTGGAGACAAAGGAACTGCATCATGATAATGTGTACTATACGAAATGTTTGGTTTTTGGTATTTATTTATTATGTTAAAACCTTGAGCAATACAAGCGATTTTATTTGTTTCACAGTTGGAGCAGCTGGATATACGACGAAGATGGGCCACACTTCCGTTCGAGGATGACTCCTCGGCCAGTCGACAGAGAGTGTCTGAGCGGCCGTCTGGACCTGTTGCTATGGAGATTACAAGACACGGACCTTCGCAGCCACATAGAGTACAGAACACCCAGTCAGTAACATCACCGTTGTCTTCAATGTCTTCTCAGTCAAATCACTCTTAATGGTGCTGAAGACAGTGATGGCATGATCTTCCTAACGCTCTTCAGCACCATTAAAGGCACCCATCTTGCTTGTTTTAAAACTCTAGGCATCCCGTTAATTTTTCTACATATTTACTTAATTTTATATGCAATCATTAATATTAAGTTTAAGAATAGTTTGAAGCAAATCGTTTTGGCACATTATCAACTTTTATTTTATTTCACCAGTAATATATTAAAACCTTTGGTAGAATAAGAAATATCAAAACTCAAAATCTTATTTAAATATATGCAAGCCGGTTTAAAGTCAAACTGATACTGGATTAATAAATCAAGATGCTAATGAATGTTATTGCCTGATAAAAACTTTAAGACTGCCGTGTTAGTAATAGAATATTTACAGAATAGAATATATAGAATATTTATTCATCTCAAATTATGGGCCATTTCTGGCATTACAATCACATGATAATATAATAACAACATGTAAACAACATGTAAATAAAGCATATAAAGAAACACAGGCTTGATTTTGATGAAATGAAATAACTAAAGATTTTATATAATTTAGATATAATTCTAAAAAACTACGTTACACTTTTATTGTAAGAAAAGATAACTCAATAATTATGCAAAGTATTTAAATGATGATTTGTTTCCCTTACATTTAAGTTTCATAATCTGCGAAAACAATTTGCTTTATACTATTCTTATAATTAATATTAATGATTGAACAAATGCAATTTTAAATACGCAGAAAAACTAACTGGACACCGTGAGTTTTACAAAAAATCAAAATTGCTGTGCTGTGTGTCCCTTTAAGATGTGCTTGGAAAAGTATTAACAATCAGGGGTTACCCATCCCTCATTGGTTGCAGCAAAATGAATACATTTACCAACTCTGATGCAACTTTTGCTATTTTAAAACAATTACTCCATTACGTGGTCCGAGTATTAACTTTCATACCCCATCCAACCCCTTCTCCAAGAAGCGAAAACGGGGTTGGCTGGGGTATGAAATAAAACCTTAATTTTGGCTTACAAAGTTTATAAAATTAAAACATTTAATTGGTAATTTTAAACAGGTTATCACATTTTTTTCAGTAAAAACAAGTTTTTAAACAAGATTTATTGTCAAAATATCCGTTATAAAACCCTGCTAATATAATCTTTCCTATCGCTTAATGGAATTAAGGCGGGACCACGTAAAGCAACCCAGTTAGTGTTAAAGAATGTAAACTAATATGTAATTTTATAACCTCATCATTATCAATAAGATAGTTCTGTTATTATTATAGTTAAGCTATTTATCTTACTTGTCAAATGAATATCTGTATATATGGAAGACTCCTTTTGTGTGCATTGTTTTTCTGATTAAAACTATTATATTCAATTCTATTCTGTAAGTGCTGTTTGTGACAATTAGATTAATATATTAATTGCAGGTCTTACAACAAGGATGCTGATGAACCAATCATATTTACCAAATCTGTGCCCGTTGCTAGGTTTCAGCAGAAGACCATGCCCCTGTCACCTAGGGAAGAGGAGACAGACGAGTTCACAATTACACAAAGGTAACGTAATAATATAATAATCTGTTTTGTTCCATAGAATTATCGAACCTGTCCCAATGTTGGTTCTATTGAATACTGCTCTGGTTCAATTAATGGTTCTTTAACCCTTAACCCACTACATATATATAATGGACCATATTAAGACCATTCCATTTATGTGACAAAATGGTGGTTTTTGGGGAAATGACTGAACAGCAGCCAGACATTGTAAACTCTGATCAGCCTGTGAGTTACTCGGCTAGTCGTGGTTACGAGTTAAAGTGTTTGAGTGATGTGAGTAGCTCAGTGGATTAGGCCTTGTACTTTATAGATACAGAAACGTGTCCGGCTAGGGCACTCATTTGGCCATTTTTTGGGGTAGAAATTCGGCCCCATTCCCAATTCCCCTCTTAAAAAAAATAAATAATAATTATTAGAAATTTTTAAACTCCAGTACTGGAAAACAGCACACGTTTTCCAATTTGAAATGGTACATTCTTGGTTCCTCTTAAATAATAAAAAACACACACTAACTTGTATTTCTTAGAAATTCCCATTTGATATGAAAACAGTGCAAAATAACCCTTCCTGAGGACCCTGGCCCCAGTCCCCTAAAAGCTGACTAGTGCCCTTGTTCTGCGGGTGTGCGCTTCCTGGCGGAGGCTTGTCTAATGAGAAATTTCATCCTTCATCTCGTCTCCCTCTAAGGCTGCTGATTCTATATATAAACATAATATGATATGTTAACCCAATTTCATTTAAAGTGTTTATTTATAAAATATGGAGAACCTAGAAAATGTGTCCATGGGACATGGATGCCCGACTTCAGTGCTGTCAGTCACATACAAACTACAAGTGTGAACAGTAGGTAAAGGTCATTCATATTGACCTGCTTTGGTAGGAGCCTACTGCTGTCATATAGATGTAAGTGAGTATGAAGTTTGAAAACTATGGCTTTTGGTATCTGAGTAATGGACATAATAAAAAACTTGAATGTAAAACTTGAGACTGATGGACAAGGGTAACACTATATGCCACTCCACATTCAAGGTGGGGCATAAAAATGCAGTTTCTACACCAACAAATGGGTCTCACTCCCAATGTAGGTGGTTTATGCGATAATATGTACACATATTACAAGTGTTGGTAGAATTTGTTTTTGTTAGAACTCGTATTATAATATGTTTAAAACTTGATTCCCCTCAAAGTACAACTACCGTTCGTCATAGTTCATATGTTATCCATTCATTATAACTATTTGTACATATTCATTATTACAGAGGACGTCCAAAAACTCGCCTGAAGATCTCGGAATCTGTTGTGAAGGAGATCCGCGATAATGTGGAGAGATATGAGCGTCACCTAAAGAAAACTTCCCACCAGTCGGCCGGACACTTCGATCCCTGGAGGCTTGTGGAAGAGTATGTATATATAGAGTTTAATTACCGTGAGCTTTAACCCTTAACGCACTACATATATATAATGGACTGCTCTTTCTTTGAATTATTGACTGATCAGCATACAGAGTTACTCGCTGGCTGATCTGGGTTTACAATGGACAATGGACGCAAAGGATATTATAGTCGTGCTTAGCGGGTTAAGGGCTAATCATTTTGTATATAAGTATTGTTGTTTTTGTTTTATTTCCGAATTATTAAAGCTTAGGCCTAAAAAAAAATAGTGATGTTTCCTGTTACATGCCCAAAAAAACGGGGGTCGGATATTCATTTTTTTATTTTTTTTTATTTTATTTTTTTTTATATATTTTTTTTGGTTAGACCTCAATAACCAGTGTCTTTCAAATTTTAAGTTGACTGTTGCATAAAACAAGTCTATTGTTTGAGTTGTGTTTCTTTGTAAACAACACGCGATATTTGCAATAGTTTGAAATCTTCTGAATCGTAGAACATCCATCATCTATCTTAGTTTTAAAATAATATTTAACCTTTGAAATTTCAGACAAACGTAATATTTGTAAGAATCAAGCTTATGGCTAGGCGAAATCCGCGAATGTGGGTTGCAGGGAAAACGCGTGTATAACAAAATATTCAATCGATTTTGAATTTATTTCTTCGCAACAAGTAAATTAAAACCTTTATCTTGAGGTTTATGTACGTTTTTGACTTTGCATACTTGATTCTGTTGAGAAGAACGACCTTCAAATCGAAAACTTTAAATGCCAAAAAGACGTATGTGTTGAAAATCGAAAACGGTCATTGCTAAGCGAAGGGACTGGTATAATAATTCATTTGCGTCGTCATCGTGGCGATTTTTTTACCGCTATAAAAAAAAGAAATTTCTGTTTTAAAAAAAATACTGTCGGGGGGTAAAAATCATGGTCGGTCGGGTAACAGGAAACAAACCTTTTTTTTGTCCTTACTTTAGTTATTTGAGAATCTCTATTTTTCGTCTGCCAACAATGAGTTTAAAAAACACATGAAACAAACCTTTTTTTTTTGGCCTTACTTTAGTTATTTGAGAATCTCTATTTTTCGTCTGCCAACAATGAGTTTAAAAAAAGTGTTCTGAATGTAAAATTGTTATTTCTCAACCGATTTGCAAAATTAAGGATTTTTTTTACCTGTAAATATTCCAGTTCAGTGATATATATTTTATGTAAATATTGTCTAAAGGAATTATGTAAATGCTGAAAACCCCTGACAAATTAAAAATGTTTCATGTATGTAACTTTGTGTATTAAAGTTAACCAGATAAGGGTGAAAGTATTTCAGGAGCATCATCTAGCATTAAACCTTCTTTAAGTTAATGCTAAAAAAACTATAAGCTCTTAAACATATTTTTTTACATTGCAGGATATCAGATCAGGTTTTGGATGAATGTTTACGTGAAATTGATACTGAACTAGAGGATATTGGTGAAAACATTGTACATCAGCTGTGTAAATCTGAATTCGCTATCCCAGAATCCACCACACAGAAAAAGGAAGTAGTGGAAGACATTGCTGTGGATTATGGGAATCTTGCACATTTTGAATCAACCAATCAGATAAGATTTGAAGAGCCATTGCCCAGTCAAAGAGAGGCTGAGAGCTTCAGAGAATCAGCCCTGCAAAGAAGTGTTGATAAATCTGAACCGAAAAGTATAGAAACAGAAAGAACGAGAGATAGATCTGAAACAGAAAGAACAAGAGAACGGTCTTCGAAGAAAGAAGTAAGTTTTCATGAAGAGATCAGTTACGAACGTGAAGCTGTATTTGATGCTGCAGATCTGGACTCTGCAAGAGACAGTTATGGAGGGGAGGAGGATGAATATGATGAGGAAGAAGATGACGACGAGGACGATGATGTAGAGGAAGTTTCGCCCATAGACAGTGATGATTTAGAATATTCAACTGATGAAACATGATGTTGCTGATGTTTGATATAGTGTGTTTGCATACGTAATAAATGTTTTGATAGCTTTAAGTTATAGCTACATGTTGATAAAAGGACTCTCTTTTTTTTTGATGTTAATTGTCACCTGTAATGATTGAGGCAATTATTTTCTGAAAAAGAAATCTCGTAAAAAAGAACACAAACCGTGAAAAACAGAATTTGATTCATCAGATTCTTTTCTTTAAATTTTAATTAATATTATTTTTTTGTCATGCAAAATCACAATAAGTTTATTTTATGTAAAGTTTGCTTGAATGTTACATACATTTCACAAGAAAAATTCATGTGAATTTCTGGTGTAGAAATTTAAAGAAATATTCATATATTTTTTTCTTTTATGTGACGTTTTAAAAAAAAGAGCATTATAAAGTGTGGCATGTAAGTTATAATTTCCTGTGCGTGGATACACAACTTTTGAAATTTGTATATTAAATAGGCTAATTTGTTTTCGTACAAATTCAGATAAAAGATTGGAACAGTTTTTAAATTGTTACTAATAAAATTGTTTTTAGGGCACAAACTATGATTTTGTAGCTTTTTTGTCAAATTTTAGTTTTCAAAGCTGAGTAAAATTTTCATTTGGCTGTATTTTTAAACCTAAATCTTAAATTTGACATTAAAATATTTCTATTAGAATGTGTAACCAATTAAAAAAAAAACTCTTCACCACTGCGCTGCTAGCATTCCTGGTTTGTTTATCTGGCCACAGACCTAATCAGTAGGGGAGCAGCCTTGATATTTTCCTACATCTTTCAAATATCGCAACCACGCTTGACAACGAAAAGTAGTACGTCAACTTTCGGCAACGTCAAAAAAAAAAAAATGTCCGCCATTTTGAATTTTTTAAAACGCATAATTTGGAAAATTGTGACAATTTTTGATCATGAAATTTCATTTCCCCTTTAGGTTTCGTGATTTTCGTCTGTACCGACTTTTTTTTTAGAAGCTCTACTGCGTGATAAATTCAGACCCGCCTTGTAAAATGTCGAAGCGAGGGGCGATAACTCTAAAAGATGCCATCTTTAGAATACGATTAAAATGACAACAACGGTGTGTTTTTTGTTAAATAAAGTACGAGGAGATACTTGAATTGTTGTTTTAGCTCACACATTACATGAATTTTGCTGCATATCACGAAAAGCATGTTATTTCTTTATCAAAAGTACACGAAAATACGAATTGTTTGATTTAACTGTAATTTTGACTCGACTGACCTCGCAAGAACTGCAGGCGCGTATTCGATGGAGCGGGTAGTATTGGGCACCCTCTCATATGTGGAAAGTTTACGTAACAATCGCTACTGTTCAAGATGGGAGTTGGGATGGAGAGAAGGAGGGGGAGGGCATCTGAACTGAGATTTAAAAGGATGCGCCCCATCCCCATCCCACCCCAACTAAAATCATGAAAGCTAGTTTGTTTTTGAAAGCTCTTCCAAGCATACAGTACATTCTTAAACATATTCAGATAATATATTTGTTGCTGTGTTTTTGACTAGACTGTCCAGTGTCTAATTGTCATCCGCAACTTGGCGCAGTCAGTATCGCAGCGGATTTGTAACCGGAGGTGGTGCCACTGAGTTTTGTCGGTGTGTTCTTGGGCAAGACACATTCCCTTAGCCTCATCCGTCGGATGGGGACGTAAACAGGGTGGTCCCGCTTATAGGTCTATCATCCGAGCATGTTAAAGAACCATAGGAATCTGTTCGATAATAAGGGTAGTGCACGGTTCCCGGATTCCTATGTATCCTTCCCCTCTCTCTGAGGCGGCTCTAAATAACCTGTACTGTGTTGATGAGCCGTTAAATATTCAATTCAATTCATCCGCAACTGCACTCAGCACTGTCATATGTACTATAGCTGTCCCATGCTAGTATCATGAATCAACCGTGGAATATATCACCCACACATAAAAGGGTTTGAGGGCCCCATCTTACTTGTATTAGTTTAAATATAGACCATTTGTCGGTTGAAACCTAAGATGAATTTTTTATCAGACAGAAACACTGTCGTAATACTTATACTGATAGCATCGAAGGAAAATAAAGAAGGCCATTTCTTTTACTTTATATTTTTAAAGTTGAATTGTGTTTTATGTCATTATAGCACATTTTAGGCCATATTTCCTGGGTAGAACCAGTACTGTGTACTTACTGCTATCTGTAAGAATCGACACTTTCTCACCTACAAGTTGAGCTCCCAGTGGGAATTGAACCCGCAGCGGTGAGAGGTGAAGATGAGAATGTATACAAATATAAAATGCCAACCGAACATCTCAACTCAATATGTCCATGGGACTTGAATGAAAGCACTGAAAACAATCCGTGGAAAATTGTACTATGCAAGAATATATATTCATAAATAAATTTTATTTTGATGCAAAATCGATATGCTCCTCTAGACATCATAGATAAAGATCATGTAAAGTTTCGAAAAGATTGGTTAAAAACTGTGGAAGGATATAGACGCACAGATAACTAACACCATATGCCGCCTCACCTTTCAATGGTAAACAATAAACATTTAAGGTACATATTAAGGCCTTAAATATTATCTTTCATGACTAAGTAAAAAATATGTAACAAGTCAGATATCAAAATGAATTATTTATTTGATTTAAAACATTTTATTTCAAATATTTACATCAAAACATCCCAAATATAAAGGTTATTACATAAAAAATTAAATTGCATCATACAATAATTGTTTTTATTTATTAAAGGGACACACAGCATTTATCAAGTTTTTATCAAGCATTAAAATGTAATTTATTTTCACTTTACACCCGCTTGCATATATTTAAATTATAAGTTATAACATTTTGGAGTTTAAAAAAAAGAAGATTGCTGCATGTCCCTTTAATATGTAATTGTTTATATGGTGCAAGCCAATTTGAACATATGTGGGGTTATATATATATACATGTATCTGTTTGTTATTTTTTTGGTGAGGAAGACCACTCACTGTTCTTCTGGGTATAACCGGTAATATACACCTCCTGCCATCTGTTATTCCACAAACTTTTATATAATCCAATAAAATTCAGAAAACATTTTAATCCAATAAATAAATTGGGCACGGCCGGTCAGATTAACAGAAACACATTTATATTTTCATATTAGCCCTTATTTTGAGCCACTCCAATGAACTATCCAGTTAATGTCGCCAACGATCCACCTTGTGTCTACAGTCGGATATGCATGTTGATATGATATTGTGCTGGCTGAACTGGTGATCCTCTTACTAGACATATTTTTCTTGAAGTTGATGCTAGTACTGTCCGTATGAGATATTGCTGATTCATGATTCATAAAAAAAAAAAAATATTGTATACTATTCTTGTTCGTTTAAGTATTTCTGATTCTGTTGTTAATGTTGTAAAAAGTTATATGTGACTACTTGTTTCAATAAAATCCTCCCATATATATTGGGACATCACTAACTATTTTCAGCTAACTCCCAGCATCTCAGGACTCCAGGCTCTGAAAATAAAAATGACATACATGATATTTTGTTTCAACTTAAATAGGTAACAAGTTGTAGAACTGAAATATGTAAATGAATAGTGATTATAGAACTTTTTTTACATGTACAATAAATTAAAAATAATCGTTTTCTGCTAAATCAACACATTTATTACCGGTATACCTTATTTAGAGCCGCCCCAAATGACACATAGGAATTCGAGAACCTGTCTTACTCTTACTAATGTATATATTAATAATTTCTATGGTTGTTTATCGTGCTTGGAGGATAGACTCCCCAGTTTCAATCCCAATCAAACAAAAGAGGCTGAGGAACAAACAAGACTGAGGGAAGATGTATTGCCCGAAACCATAGACGAAACTCAGTGGTGCATGTGTGACTTGAACCGGAAGCTCCAGATTGCTATCATCACCCATGCTATTGCTGGGCCATGCCAGCACATTATGTTAAGTCGGGGTCTTGGTTAAGTTTAATAATTTAGATGTAATACAGGGACCTTTTTATTTTTTTGTTTAATTTTACATATGTACTAAGCACAATATGACCTATTTATGTGTCGATGTGCTGTAAAACACCATTTTTATTTTTAGTATAAAAAGTCTGAGACTAAGTGCAGGCACAGACCTAATAACAAATTATTAATATGTCTGTGGTGCAGGACTGGTGCACAATGCCACATATTTTGCAAAGAACAAACATTGATAAATTCATAGATTTTTTGAAGCTGCGCTTACCTACATACTGGCTAATACAAGGCTCTTGATGTAGTTATACTGTGAGACTGGGAAATTTGACTTGAATCTGGCTATGGTAATACTGCACACTGCCTCTAGCTAACTTAGTCTTAGCAGACCTGAAAAAAACAAGTCATATATGATATTGTTTCATTTGTTTTTAATATTAATAACTCTGTCCAACTTTCTCAATGCTAACAATGTCAGCATTCCATAACATTTTACTTAAAACACAACTGGAATTGAAAGTGGTGCTTTCCAGAAGATGATACTGTCCAAAATGTAAGTCACAGGTGGCATTCATGAACAAATAGTAGATTTTCAAGGCTTACATTTTCATCAATTATTCATCACTCATGTGTTCTAAAAAATTATCAGAATTAAGTTAATATATATCAACCACCACCGTTTTACATGTTTCAACGTTAAACACTTGTCATACAGAAATTAAAAGTGTATTTACTTACAAAGGCTACAGTGCAGACAATGCCATGACCCATTTCAGGCATTTGCTGGTGTTTTTCCACTTTTCAATTTTAATTCTCTACATTGTCTACTGTAATAGATCTATTTGTTTGTATTTTGTAAATTACGCACTCATGCAAAACTTGGAATTGTATACGATCGTGATTGTAACACTGTTTTAATTCTACTTCTGTGCAAATAAATTGAAATAATCCATCGGTCACCGTCAATCGGGCCGTTTGTGTATCTGTGTACACGGAACAGCATTATTTGACCTTTGAATGTGTGTGAGCTATTTTTAGCACATTCCTTAGCTATTTATAAACGTTCAGTTCAATTCACAATATTTAGTTTCTGTGACTGTGTATTGACCATATGATGTTAATTTGTCCAGGGAGAAGTGGGTTTGTGGCCTGCGACTGATAGGCCCTGGGCTGGGTATTTTTCTGTGTCGCCGCCATTTTGAATAGCCTCTGAAAGAGTGAAATGCAGGTACCAACTTTCAAAACGGGCACGCAAAATGTATATTCACGAAAAAATAAGAAATTTTCAAAAAAGGTAGATCAGGTAATGATCTTCGACTCCTGTCAATTTCAACAATATTTAAGAATATACAATTTTTGTACCCGTTTTGAAACATTGGCAATTTCGAAGAAAACAAAAACTAGTTTTTTTCGATCTTCGCATTTGTACCGCGATTTCCGAATATGATATCTCAATAAAATCTGTCAACACGATTGTTTTATAAATCTCCGACATAATAACTGACTTCTGATATGATTTGTTTTCTTTGCCATCTAGTATAAGCTTTAAACTAGTGTTCCTAAACAGAGTACTATAAAATCCGCGCATCTGCACGTGCTTGCAAAATGGGAACTACGTTGCCTCCAACCCCAATTATTTATGTTTGAGTTATGCGGTTCAGGCACGTGAAATGACTTGTCTCTCCTGTACTGAATAACAAATAGATTGGACACTACGAAAATTATCTAAATTTCGTTGCACAGTGCGAAAATTTCACAAAATATTTCCCAACTTTAACCACACATATCATGAAGAATTGTATAGATACAAGTTCATTCATGCCAAATCCCATCAGAAATTGAATATTCTTTCCAATGATAGTGTTTTGCTTTCTCTTACATTTAGAGCAAAAGAGGAGTTTGACAGAAACTTTGACTATGTCAAAGCCATGATTTTTAAGAGAAAAGCGAAAAGTGATGACATTTTTAACTTTAAATATATTTTTATACAATTTCTTACTTTGAAAATAAACATAAATTATTATAATCCCATTTTGATATTCACAATGAATCTTTTGAGTTTATTCTTATCAAAATCAGTGAATAATTGAGAGAGAAGTTAGAAGGAAAACTTAAGGTGCCACATGATATTTTGGTTACTTCATTGATTAAGATAGGAAGTTTGGTCACGGGGCAAAGAATAGGGCCACTGCAGATCCCTTTGGAGGGGTAGGCAGAGGGGTAGAATCCCCCCAAATTTATGTTCATTTTATCATTCTTTGTTCATGTTTATTAAAGGTCTTTATCATGATCCCTGCATTGTTTCAGGTGCTATCTCGCTCGCATCAAAAGAGCAGTGGCAGAAAAACAACGTGGCTCCAGCGTAAATGGAGTTTCTACGATAGAATTTACAGCAACTCTGCAGTTCAGGGTGAGAAGGTTTTAGGCCCATTTTCCATATTTTATCTCGATGTACATGGAAGATGAGCCTGTTCACGCCTGTTAGGCGCCATATAACCGTTTCATGTGTTGGTGCACCTTAAAACCCCAATTCAATTCATCACAATTCGTTATTATTTCTTTCATGGCGATTATGACATTACAATTCTCTATAATATGAAATTCTCTAAAATTGTAAACAGAAACAAGTATTCATGAAAGAATGGGTCAAACAATCAACACAAGAAATTATTAAAAGTTTTGAATTAAAGTTTATGTAATTAAGTTATTTTACAGCTCATCAGCACATTAACAGATTATTTAGAGCCACCCCAGAGACAAGGGAAGGATTTTATGAACCTGGGTATCCGCCCTACTCTTACTATTGATTATATTAATATGGTTCTTTATCACATAACTTATGGTGTGGGAGTGGAATAACACCATTCTAGATTTTCGATATACCACAAGTTATATAAGTATGCAAATAAGCCTAGTATGCGCTGTCAAAAAAATCAATAATGACTATGATTCAATTTTGTCCAGGTGATCAGGTCATATAATAATGTATATGTGCCGAATAAAAGTATAGGTTTATTCACTGCTTTTTAAAATACCAGTGGTTGAAAATGCGTGAAATTAATTATGAGTTTGTAACTCTTAATTCGACCCCCCAGTTTTGCAGTTTGGCCTGGCCGTTTATATTGTGTTTATAGAGTTTGAGAGTACAAAATATTTAAGTTATATATATATATATACCACTTCATCAGCAGGTTTAGAACCGATGTACAGATGTTGTGAAAGTTGTGTGTTGTTGGCAGAATAACTACTTTATTGTATGTAAACAAAACAGTAGAGTACAATTATTACTATTAACTTATGTAATGTTATTAAACATTTAATATACTATATTTATATTTATTTATTTAGTGGTATCTGTGATAATAAGATGGTAAATAAAATGTAAGTAACGAACATGTAGTTACGTTTTTATATTCACGCCTATAGACTAGATGTATACTAAGTTCATTTAAAAACGCAACATTGATGTTTGATTTTCGATTAATTTTAGTCTGCTGTTTTTTTTTATCAAATCAAGATTGCATTGTATGTTAGTACACAAGACTCTTTGTCCCAAAGGAAGGGAAATAGGCGATAACTAGTTGCTCAACTTCTTCAGCATACGAGTCATAAATCACGGGAACAATCTTCCACAGAGTATAGTTGAAGCAGACACAGTAGCCACATTTAAGAAAATACTTGATAACCACTGACAAAACTTCTTCAGCATACCAGTTATAAATCACTGGAACAATCTTCCACAGAGTGTAGTTGAAGCAGACACAGTGGCCACATTTAAGAAAAGACTTGATAACCACTGGCAGATCACTACTGAATATGGGACACAAGAGGCTTTGCCTATTCCTTAAATTCCCATAAAAATGTAGATGTTAAGATTTGCTCTACTTCTTTCATTTAAAACACATTTTGCACGAGTACTCTTAAACATCTGTAGAAATATAAAAAAATACCAAGTGTTGCGTTTTCCAGTGTTCTGAGTGTATTATGGTTAGATGTTCATATGTCCTTAACACTTGCTTGTACAGGTGCCTTCCTGCAGTTTCACAGTGATGAAAGTTTGTACATCTTAATGTGAACATAAAGGGAAGTTCCCCATTTTATTGTAATGAATATCTTATCCACCTATGTGCAAATGCAGTTGTAATAGTAGATTTATTTCTGGCTTACATTTAATACCAGTAAGTATTTAAACGGTCGTACACAAATAATAAAATGTAAAACGTTCACTGCAAAATTTATTTTAATGAAACCAATTATGGCAAAAAAGACAACATACAGCAACTTATACGCTAATTAGCAAAAACAATATGTAAAATTATGCAAAAGAAAAATATAGCATCAGTTTTAAAGTGAAATATAACTATTTTGCAAACTTCTTATTTTAAATATGAACAAAACTATCTATAAACATTATCTGTGAATTACACACATACCAGGGCTTCTAAAATCGCCGGTTTATCAGTTCCCAGACCGAAATCTGTTTCTCCAGACCGTTTTCCTTTTCAAAATCTCTGTTTAAATCGGTCCAGATATTTTATCTATCGGTCGTTAAAAAATCTACAATTGCCCTTTACCCTTAAACTATGCCTTGCGGCAATATTCTTTGATCCATAACACGATTGTTTGTCGCTCGCTGTGCGAAAGTAGGTCAATTTGGACTAAACCATTACCGATAGTAGGGAGTTTTCCGGAAGAGTCTATAACTAGGTAGCATGAGAAAGTATATCACGCGTTCTGTCGGTTCACTAAAGCGAGTGTTACCGTCTTTAATTTCTTTGATATACCGTTAGTCGTAAGGTGTTAGCCTCTTTGCTTGTGTCGGTTTGTTTTTTTAAGTGGCCAAAGCTGGGACTGAAATTTGTTTGCGTCATTAAAAAAAATTAAAATACCAAGCGGTGTTACTTGTTTGTTTGATTTTTTTTTTTACAATAACTTTAAGTATAATATTAATGACATTAATAATATTAATGACATTAATTAAGGAAAGTGATCAAACAAAATGTTAGAACCGACAAATGAACTCGACTGCCTCTAAATTACATTGGTTACCACGGTGATTCTTCACGCGACTTCCGGTTTATTAGACACTTCCGGTTCAATTCCTCAAATGATCAACAATTTTAATATTGAGTGAAAGTTATTCATTCAGTAAAGCGAAGACATGATGTCAGTCATTAAAATGTACAAATTGTGATAAAGTAAGTTATAAATAATACAAATATAATACAACATAAATTTTAAATAGTTCTCTATATAAATGACTAAACTGAAAAAATGCATGGTGCAGCTGACATGGTGGGTGGGGTACGGCGATTTTCAAAATATGTGCGATTCTTGCTGCAGTAAAAAACCTGGACCGATTTGCATTTTAAAATTTTAGAAGCCCTGACACATACATATATGTTGAACATTTGGTTTCAAACACGCTGGAGTTGGATGAATAGGGATTATTTATGAAACAAAACTTTGTTATTAAAAGAAAAAAATATACGCTTAATACTGTAGCGGTAGATGTGCTCTAACAGATCTGTGTTGCTTTAAACCATTGATACGCAATATATTGCATACTTTATATGGACCTAAATATACTGAAAATAAAAATAAACGCATAATGGGTATTTCCGATATATATTGTATGTTTAATATGCTACTGCTAATCGAATGGTACAGGGCGACATTAGGCCTGTCCTTTCGTAAAGAAGGTATAAACATCACCGAACACACCAATGGTTACCCCTTTAAAGTTTCTTTATCGACAGAATGCGCATTTGGCTCAAGCAGGTGAGCAAATTTAGGCTTTAAACGTTGCAATCTCTTAACATTAAACACATTAACTGAAATGAAATGGCTTGACATTTTCAAGCAAAATTTCAACATTTATGAATTTCGTGTAACAAAGTATACTTTGATTAAAAGGTCTACTACATGACAGAGTTTTCCTTTCTGTATACATGAGCATGACGTAATTGCTCAAAAAGGAGGAATTTAACCACACTGCAGGAATATACAGTGGTTCTTTCCTGCACGTTTATCAAACGGGCCTAGTAACAAATACAAATGGCATACTTCCCCACGGTTTAGGCAAGACACTGGCAGCTGAAAAGTGTCGGGTTTTCAAAGGAAATGTCCACGCATTTTAACTAATTTCAAAAGAAATGTCCACACATTTTAACTATTTTCAAATTCAAAGTCCTTCAAACAATACATATGAAAGTTGCAAATGACATAATTATGTAAATTTTACAAAATATCAGCGCATTCTATCTAATGTCATACACGTATATACACATACAATATACAACTACCGTCATTCATGACATCACACACATATACTACAGTATTAATATTCTTAAAGCCTAATTTTCGAACATAAATGTTGGTGACTTTGATAGTATTAATCGTGTTACCAATGTTTTTACTTCAAAGCTTTTTTTAAGGAATTCTGACACCTCACGGTTACTGTTACTACTTAGTGATTGACATCTAGCAGATGATTTTTTGTCTCTATATTTCAACACCATTGTTCTACATCTCTACATCTCTTATTCACATCAGCTTTTCTTTTATCCATATTTTGCAGTTAAAAATCGATCACAGGATATTGAACAGGGGCGAACAACACATACAGAATAATAACAACCGCTTGTTTCTGTCGCCATTGTAACAAAAAAAAATGTGTAAAGTATTTCCGTTAGACAATGCTTATCACACTAATAGTAATGCGGTTATATTCCAGCACATTTTTATCATGTCACCAAACAACCTCCTTTACATTACATATTATATTTCTAACTAGAAATCTTACCGTTACCATGGTAACGAAAACACTTTAACCGTATTACGTTCCACATCTATCAAGGTCATTGCGTACTGAGTGACAATGAGTTTGTCTGAGGCGGCATTGAGCACGATCTTGTGTGGATTGGATACGCCGTCAACGATGACGTCACCCATAATCTCACCCTCCGTGTTGATCATGAGGATATTGTGGGATTTGCACCCCGCAACAAACAGACGGTTTCCATGCAACGCGATTCCTTTCGGCATTTTAAGACCATCGTACCGAATTTCCCAGAGTTTTTCCCCTTGCGTTGTTAGGGCAATCACCGTTTTCTTGTAGCGGTCAGTGACATACACGCACCCCGCTGTTCGGTCAAGGACCACGTATTCGGGAAAGAAAAATAAATTATGACCTAGGTTGTCCCTGGCGATGACCTTCAGCTCCCGCCCATCACGTGACATGAGTTTTATACTCGGTGGCGAATCGTAACAACACACCGCCAGCATGTAGTTGGAATAAGAGATTCCCCAGCATTTAGCGCCAGTTTGAATGGCAGCTAGAATAGTGAGGTCGGTTTCTCTCACTTGCATGAGTAAGAATCTCTTTTCCCGTGGCAGCGTAACAGCTATCTCTGTGCCGGAAAGTGCGGCAATATCGAACGGCCGTGCTGATAGTACTCGCTCCCCGACCCATTGGTAGTTGTGATCAAATATTTTGATCTTTCGGTGTGTTTGATCCGCGATGACGATGCGACCTTCGCTTACGAATGCGGCACCCGTGATGCAACAGTTATCCCTGTCCTGCGCGGTACGGACTTTGAAATAGGTCACCAACTTGCCCTGTGGGAGGTTGCGACGGTGATTCACGATGACCGGTGTGATGGAAGGCGACGGCGGGAATAATCTAAGCTCATTTGCCTCTTTTTTATGTGGATGGTTTTCGACGGATTCTTCGGGAGATTCGACAATCCTCTCCTCGGGAATCATGATAGTGTCGGCGCGCACGGTATATGGTGGTGGTATCCGGACATCCTGGTGCGAAAGGGAAAACGTTCCCATCTCTTTTAAAGTTCCTAGGAACATCTGTAGACTCTTGTCCGTTGAGAAGACGAGAACAACGTCTTTTAAATGTTTGGAAACTTCCTTCAAGCTCTTCTCGCAGAAATTACTTTCCCGTTTAGCTTTGTTGTACGTAATAAGGATGTCTGCATCGGTACCGTGGGTGAAGGAGTTCTCTAACACCGAAGTTGCGTTCTTTGTCGTGTTCACCAAATCTTCAGTACGTTCAACCTCTCTCTTGAACTGTACAACCTCACCCTTCCTTAAGTTCTCAAGCTCTGTAAGTGCTCGCTCCTCCTGTGCTGTTAAGATTTCGTTAATCTGCTGACGTATACTGGATATCTGTTTCTTGACGTTAACCGCTGCATCATCGATGGACACTATGGCATGTTTCCTGTTGTCCAAGATTCTCAGTGCCCAGCTGTGTTGGTGCTTCAGTTTCTCTACGATACCTTTGGCTTCGTCACGCTGTTTGGAGGCTGCCTCTGACGAACTTAGGACACTTGTACATAGTCGATGGAAACCCGTCGCACATGTGGAGCAAATAACCTGTATAAACAGAATTACAGCTTTAACGTTGTATGTTGTTGATGATGTAAATTAATAGCCTTATGTTTTCGTATTATATGAATTCAAGGCTTTTGCATTTTATAGCAACCGCCAAGCTCATTTTCTGAGGCAAAGAACGCATATATGCAAATTACTTAAATCACAAATAATGGAATGCGTAACCCAATTGTTGTGTTGTGTTTTTGTTTATACTATAATCCCATTTGGACATTTCTTTATCAAAACATGAACACAACTAGTGGCATATATATCTATAGGACTTTTACTGTATTTTGTAATTCTGTCGAATGGTCAAGAGATCACGTTTTATAATGTGCCATTGTCTTTACTTTAGTAATTTGCACATTTAACTTGAACAAATACATAATTTAAAGTGTATCATACCTGAAGGTGATCTTCGCAATAGAAGTCTAGGAATTTGCCTGCATGTTCTTGGCACGGTGTTCTGAGCAACGTGCTTTTGATGGGCTGCAGTTTGATACTGGCTATATCCACGAGCGTGTGCCCTTTTGTGTACTTCAGACTGCTGTGTTGATTCTCACAATCCTCGCACATCGCCTCGCCGCAGTTCTCGCACCACGTGGTCGCCAGTGACCTTTTACCTTGTTTGTCACATGGATCACACATCCGGCTATCGGACCTCAATTTCACTGCCTCCATTAGACCTATGATGAACTGATTTTGTGGTAATGCTTCGGCCCATGATGACGGGCCTTGCATCGTGTTGGGAGAGTCTACAAATTGGTGACATTTAGGACATACGAATCCCTTCGGAACCTGTATGCCTTTTGTATTGGCCTCTATATGGTCGGCTATGCAGGTAGCGCAGAACGTATGCATACATGGCAACGCACGTGGATCAGTGTATTCCTCAGTACATATAGGGCAGCACAGGAACTCCTCGCTCACGTGACTCTCGTCCTCCATGTTTGATTATTTTCTGTTGAATAAAATATAATCCAAGTGAATTCAGAAAAGTCCGTAAATAATGAAATCTATTTAAAAATGTGTATTTATCGATGTTACCTGTAGGGAGGCTAGATAAACATGAGATATTTACGCATCGAATTCTGACTTATATACCTACTTTTTGGATGTTCGTCTAATTGAAACTATACTTCATCCGTGACTCATTTATATCCATCAGTAAATATTGCGTGTGCAGCTTTAATACCCGGGATTGAGATTAGGGTCACGGTCTAGATGTGTTCTCCACTTGGAAAGTACACCAAAAAGTTATCGTTCTGTATCCCTCCCAAATATATTAAGTCGGTTTCCTTTAGAAAACGGATATTTGTTTCCATATATCTTTGAACAATGACGTCACCCATAAACTAGATACCATAACATAACCTGGCAAGCAATACATGTAAAGTAATGCTAATAACTTTCGAGTACGATTTTTTCTCAGTGAGCAAAAAATTTCACATTATCATACACCAGTGTATGATATTTGGAAAGCAGTTCAATGGAGAACGTTGGCCCAAAACATTGTTTATGCTTTTGAGAAACTGAGCTTAAAATGTTAAAAACAAATGGTACAAACATTAAACAAGTTCCAATATTGCATATGCAACAGCATGAATAAAGAATACTCACGTAACACTTGTCTGTTTTACACGGCAAGTTCTAACAGTTGGCTTATTGTATTCAGAATTAAAATGGCCGATAGCGTGTCGTTAAGGAATGGTGTAGAATTTCAGAGAAGGTATAGAACGCTAAGACAAAAGAAAAGTATACGCGTCAATAAACCGTTTCGTAAAATAAACGATTTGTGTTTTAAACGAAAACACGATCTAAATCAGTAACTTTTGCCTTTATACCTTTCAACTAAGACTGTAATGATCATGCGGTGAGATCATAGGTCTATCAGAGAAAGAAGAAAGGGTATTCAACAAAATATGTCCATATAAGAAATCGAAACACGATTGTATCAATAAAACTAGAGAAAACGTATCCATTTATTACTACTGTAACAGTTGTAGTGTTGATACTATTGACAATACTTTAATTTATTTAAGAAATAGAACATCGTTTACTGTGAATTATCGTTTAATATACAACGGTTTGGAGTTCAATTGTAAACATTAATTTCCACGAGCCCGAAGGGCGAGGGAAATTATTGTTTACAATTCAACGACAAACCGTGATATATTATAGATAATTCACCGTAAACGATGTTCTATTTCTATTCTAATACCCCTAAAATGTGAAAATAACGCACACATCTGAAATCTTTCGCATTGCTTTGCTTACTCTCCTAACGTTGCATACGTTTAAATGCGTAATGCGCAATGCGCAATGCTTATTCTCCTAGCGTTGCAAAAATTACAGTGATATATCGTATAATATAACGAGATATTTTAAACTAGGCTATATAGTGCGGGTGTATTAGAATATGTGATAAAATATGGTAAAAATGGTATATGGTCTTAATACAAGTAGTGTAGAGAAAAAAGGCCGCATCTCGTCGGCCTCGTCATTAAATAGCTAATACACAGATCCAGATATTAAAGCAGCCACATTTTACAACATATGTACACCGTCTCTTAACGTACTGACGACGAGCTATATAATTTGTATATGCCTTATATATTTTGAGAATCCAAACTCTTTAGACACACTATAAGCGGTATTAACCAGCCAGACCAGACCCCACAACTGGAATTGAATTGAATGTTGTTTAACGGCTCATCAACACAGTATAGGTTATTAAGAGCCGCCCCAGAGAGAGGGGAAGGATACATAGGAATCCGGGAACCTGCCCTACTCTTATTATCGAATAGATTCCTATGGTTCTTTAACGTGCTCGGAGGATAGACCGAAACACGGGACCGCCCGGTTTACGTCCCCATCCGACGGACGAGGCTAAGGTAAAATGTCTTGCCCAAGAACACACCGATGGAAATCAGTGGCACCACGGAGGATTGAACCCGGGGCCTCCGGTTACAAATCCGCCGCGCTACCGACTGCGCCAAGCCAGCCCAAAACTGGAGCGTCGAATTAAGAGTTACGAACTCATTTTTCATTTTACGCATATTCAGTCATGGGTATTTTAAAAACCTGTGAAAAAAATTTTTTTAATCGGCACATACATTACTATATGACCTGAACACTTGGATAGAGTTTTGATAAACTGTTCTGTAGTATAATTTTGCCGTTACTTTTCGGGTAAATTTCTTTTACAAATCAATTTCGTTTACAATATTAATTAGTCACTTTTACTTTCCCATTGTTCTAATTATTTGTTGTTAGTTCCCATATGAAATGATATCCTTTAACGCCATTGGACAGTCATGATTTGACATGGCACATTGGACAACCTTCTACGGTAAGATATGTTTTATTTTATTGTTCAATTTAACAACACCTGTATAAATTGTAGTGTTTGCATTTCATTTAAGAAAAACACATACGTAAATTGGTTTAGAAGAATTTCAGAATTTGATTTTTACTCTGATAAAAACAGTTTTCGCGTATATTAGAAAAGTAAGCATGCGCATGGGGAACGTGAACATGTTATGTTACTAACTAAAACAAAACATAAGAAAATTAATATGTGTATGCCTTCTTTTGTTTTTGTTGGTAAGTTGTTTATTAGTTATATTCAAATTCGTACAGTACTACGTATACTATTTAATAACACATGGAAAATGGAATCTTTAATGAACTTAAACACAAAGCATAAGTGACATGTTTAAAATTCCAAATTTATCGATCTTTTGTTTATGAAGACAATGATTGAGTCGGTGTAGTATTGCTATTGTTTTTCGAATGAGTGGTTTGTTAAAAATGAAAGGTTATCCATTAGAACATTTCTGAAACACAACACCCTGTGATTACACGTGTCTTACGTTACATATACATTTACTTTGTATCATAAATCTAACAAATACATTCGTTCTTTCATAAAGTGTAAAGGCCACGAGGGTCGAGTTTATTGGTGCTTTAGTATACATGTATTTGCAGAGGAATTCTAATGCCAGAGTTTAATATTACTGGACTCATAGTTTGGAAGTTACTATAATATACAGAAGTAAAATATATTCGACTTGTAAGTCAGAAAGTGTAGATTTTTACGGTTGGCGGGATACAATACTGGTTCCTCGACAAAAATATAGCCAAACATGTGCTGAATATGACATCAAATACCATTCAATCAATGTTCCAATATTGTATCTAATGTAATAAACACGCATTTTAACTTAATGATAATCATGATATGCCATGTTTACAGTTGTTACACTTACTGTCCTTAATTTATTTAATATATGAATATAAAACCGTAGTATCAGCACGGCGTGGTACTGTAAGATAATTTTCTTTCTCTATTCGCAGGTTTTTAATGATATAGTCTGATTAAGCATCGAATGTCGGGGTGGCGTTTCGGCGTCATATATTTGAACATAACGATCTGCAAACGCAAAGATGGAAAGAACAATCGGCAATGTAAATGAAGACTTCCTCACGTGTAATATTTGCCGGGATGAGTACACCGACCCAAGAGATCTACCGTGTCTGCACGCCTTCTGTAAGAAATGCATCTCCGACCATATTCTTACAGCCACGAAAGGTCAAAGGGCGCCTAAGGAATTCGAGTGCCCGACATGCAAGCGGTTTGTTGATGCCCCTGATCCTCATCAGCCTCCTAATACATGGGCGGAAATGCTACCTACCAGTCATCTTATCAACAGCTTAATGGACAGCGTCCGACTCAGGAATGATGTCAGTAAATGTGACCCCTGCTTTCGCCGGAAAGACAAGGTCATTGCCTCGAAGTGGTGTAAGGAATGCGCAGAGGCACTCTGCGAGCAGTGCGTCTCCTTCCATCGATCTCTGAAATACTCTCAGAACCATACACTGATGGAATTCGAAGAGTTGCGACAGCAGCCCATTAAAAATACGTTACCCAGACCACCATGCCTCAAACACGAGAACACAACTCTAGGGTTCTTTTGTGAGGACCACCAAAAGGTCTGCTGCTCGTCCTGCATTACAGTTGATCACAGGAAGTGTTCACATGTCACCACAAGCGTTGATGCGGCTGCGAAGTACAGAAACGACGTCGATATGCTTACGGAGAAGTTGCGACATCAAAATGGTTGGTCGGCACGAATTATGGAAAACCGTCAACACAGTTTGAAGTTACTGGACGACGCCGAATCACAGCTGAAGAGCCAGATTGTAAGCATAAGACAGCAGTTTGACGAATTTCTGCGTACACAAGAGAAAAAAATGCTGGAAGAATTGAAATTACTAAAATTAAAAGAAAAGCAGGCATACGAAGAAGACATAAGTAAATGTGAAGAAATGATTTGCACTACCAGTAATGCACTTAACATCATTAAAAATTCCACTCAACACGGAACAGACTCGGATATTCTCATATCTGTGAACAGTGTCAAAAAGGAAGCTAAGATATGCGAGAGAGAACTTACGGAAATGTCAAAAACATTGACTGATATACTTCTAATATTTACGCCAGATAGACAACTGTCTCAAATTTTAGGTACATTGAAGGAAATGGGAAAGATATCGTTCAATCACACACACGTGCACGTGCAACCACCGTACAATCTCTCCGTCGAACAAAACTCCACACTAGATTCCATCAGCCCGGAAACGGAGCGACTTTCCCCCGTATCGCCGCCTCAGCATATAGAAAAACCACGTATCATTCATAAAAATAAAATGGTGGACGATACACCGCGGTCCTCGCGTATGTCTCAGCAGTCGCAGCAGTCTCGGACCAACTCTCGACGCTCACGCCAGTCGCCTAATTTAAACACTTCTCGGACCTCACAGATCCATTCTAGACAAGATTCATCGAGGGGATCCAAACTGCTGGAAGACACGCCAAGATCGAAGGCGTCGGACACGCATAGGTCGAGGTCGTCTAAGATGTCTGACATATTCCAAGATACAATCGAGGCAATAGAGGACGAGGGCCATCGAAATCACAGTCGTCTGCTGTCGCCAATGACGCCGATGGGTCGCGTGACCGACAGGATTGTCAGCAGTAATCCTGCCGCTCTAGAATTCTTTTTCAAGGTATAATTTAATTTAACATATTAGACTCTCCTGTGTTAATGTTTGAAAAAAATTAAGGACCAAGTTTGTTTCAACGGTATAATACCGATTCTACTTCTATCAATACTGCTTGCAACTGACATGACAAACATTTTAGACCGACATTTGAATTAACTATAACATGTATATAAGGTAAAAGCACTTGTTTGCAACTCAAAATAAGCTAATGTTGTCGCAAGTAGGCGCGACAGTAGTCCAGCACGACTGACCGAATGCTATGTTTCCGGCACAACTTGCCTAAATAAGCTACATACGTAGCTGCACTAAATATGGGCCAACCACGGCAAAACGTTGATGAAACTCCACATAGCCCGGTTAAATGACCCTTGTCTGGGTAATTGCGCAGAAGTTCGGGTGAAAAAAAGCGCTTTTTTTTCTACGTCGATTCATCTTGACTAAGAGGGCGATCTACCTAAACTGTCTTAGTGGGGTGTCGTCGAAGGCGAACGACCTATTATTAACACGTGTTTTATCTTACTTAGTACTTCTTTTTGGCATAAGCCACCAACCACCTTTAAGTTTAATCAGTAAACATGTTGTTTGGTTCCAGGCTCGATCGATCCAGGACCGCGAGAACTGTATCCTGACGGGCGCCGCTTACTTGTACGACGGCCGGGTTGTCCTGGTGGACCAGATGTTGCGAAAACTGAAACTATTCGACCAAAACTACAAGTGGATGGGAGAGAAGGTCTTGCCTGCGCGACCGTATGACATTACCAACGTAACCGACAACGAGATTGCAGTGACGTTCCCGCGAGAAAAACGAATCCAAGTATTTACAGGTAAATATATTTTTACTGTTTAGGCATGTGCGTTTCAAAAATAATTGAATTGAGAACGATGGACCTTTATCCTTTAATCGTATCGGCCTAATGCTCGAAAGTTATAAATGATACAGTGTCTCTTTTTTTTTCCTATTCATATTATTTTATATATTGTATTTAATGCTGTGTTCCGTTCCATACCAGTACGTCAAACGGATTTCCTGCCAACGTTCACCATCAACACAGCCGCCAAATGTTGGGGCCTTACATACGGTGCATCATTCAAACGGTTTGCTGTCTGTTGCTACACTCAGCCTCCATGTATCAAGATCTTCTCTCGGAGCGACGGGCGAGAAATCAAAACGATAGCACGTGACCGTACCGGTGTGGAGCTTTTCTTCTTCCCCGACTACATTGCCATGGATAGCGCAGGTAATGCACACAGAATAATAAACCATCTTAGCATACATACGTACACATCGACGAAACCATAAAAAAATCAAGGGTGTCCGGTTTACGAGCAGTAGAAGTTATTTGCTTCTCCGAAATAAACAAGTGTTCATTCGTTCCAGATTTATGTTCGACATAGTGTATTATATGAGAGGATTAAACATGTTAATGATTACATACGGCTTCATCATCTATGTTAGATACTGCTTCGTCATCTAGGGTAGATACTGCTTCGTCATCTAGGTTAGATACTGCTTCGTCATCTATGCTACATACTGCTTCATCATCTATGTTACATACTGCTTCGTCATCTATGTTAGATATTGCTTCGTCATCTATGTTAGATACTGCTTCGTCATCTATATTAGATACTGCTTCGTCAGCTATGTTAGATACTGCTTCGTCATCTATGTTAGATACTGCTTCGTCATCTATGTTAGATACTGCTTCGTCAGCTATGTTACATACCGCTTCATCATCTATGTTAGATACCGCTTCGTCATCTATGTTAGATACCGCTTCGTCATTCTATGTTAGATACTGCTTCATCATCTATGTTCTATGTTACATACTGCTTCGTCATCTATGTTAGATATTGCTTCGTCATCTATGTTAGATACTGCTTCATCATCTATGTTAGATACTGCTTCGTCATCTATGTTAGATACCGCTTCGTCATCTATGTTAGATACCATTTCGTCAGCTAGGTTAGATACCGCTTCGTCAGCTAGGTTAGATACCGCTTCGTCATCTATGTTAGATACTGCTTCATCATCTAGGTTAGATACTGCTTCATCATCTAGGTTAGATACTGTTTCGTCAGCTAGGTTCGATACTGCTTCGTCATCTATGTTAGATACTGCTTCGTCATCTATGTTAGATACTGATTCGTCATCTAGGTTAGATACTGCTTCGTCAGCTAGGTTAGATACTGCTTCATCATATATGTTAGATACTTCTTCGTCATCTAGGTTAGATACTGCTTCGTCATCTATGTTAGATTCTGCTTCGACATCTATGTTAGTTACCGCTTCATCATCTGGATTAGATACTGCTTCGTCATCTATGTTAGATACTGCTTCATCATATATGTTAGATACCGCTTCGTCAGCTAGGTTAGGTGCCGCTTTGTCAGCTTTGTTAGATACTGCTTCGTCATCTAGGTCAGATACTGCTTCGTCAGCTAGGTTAGATACTGCTTCGTCATCTATGTTAGATAATGCTTCGTCAGCTAGGTTAGATACTGCTTCGTCAGTTAGGTTAGATACTGCTTCGTCATCTATGTTAGATACAGCTTCGTCATCTGAGTTAGATACTGCTTCGTTATCTAGGTTCGATACTGCTTCGTCATCTTTGTTAGATACTGCTTCGTCAGCTAGGTTAGATACTGCTTCATCATCTAGGTTAGATACAGCTTCGTCATCTATGTTAGATACTGCTTCGTCATCTAGGTTAGATACTGCTTCGTCATCTATGTTAGATACAGCTTCGTCATCTAGGTTAGATACTTCTTCGTCATCTATTTTAGATACAGCCTCGTCATCTAGGTTAGATACTGCTTCGTCATCTAGGTTAGATACTGCTTCGTCATCTAGGTTAGATACTGCTTCGTCATCTATGTTAGATACTGCTTCATCGTTCTATGTTAGATACTGCTTCATCATCTATGTTACATACTGCTTCGTCATCTATGTTAGATATTGCTTCGTCATCTATGTTAGATACTGCTTCGTCATCTATTTTAGATACCGCTTCGTCATCTATGTTAGATACCATTTCGTCAGCTAGGTTAGATACCGCTTCGTCAGCTAGGTTAGATACCGCTTCGTCATCTATGTTAGATACTGCTTCATCATCTAGGTTAGATACTGCTTCATCATCTAGGTTAGATACTGTTTCGTCAGCTAGGTTCGATACTGCTTCGTCATCTATGTTAGATACTGCTTCGTCATCTATGTTAGATACTGATTCGTCATCTAGGTTAGATACTGCTTCGTCAGCTAGGTTAGATACTGCTTCATCATATATGTTAGATACTTCTTCGTCATCTAGGTTAGATACTGCTTCGTCATCTATGTTAGATTCTGCTTCGACATCTATGTTAGTTACCGCTTCATCATCTGGATTAGATACTGCTTCGTCATCTATGTTAGATACTGCTTCATCATATATGTTAGATACCGCTTCGTCAGCTAGGTTAGGTGCCGCTTTGTCAGCTTTGTTAGATACTGCTTCGTCATCTAGGTCAGATACTGCTTCGTCAGCTAGGTTAGATACTGCTTCGTCATCTATGTTAGATAATGCTTCGTCAGCTAGGTTAGATACTGCTTCGTCAGTTAGGTTAGATACTGCTTCGTCATCTATGTTAGATACAGCTTCGTCATCTGAGTTAGATACTGCTTCGTTATCTAGGTTCGATACTGCTTCGTCATCTTTGTTAGATACTGCTTCGTCAGCTAGGTTAGATACTGCTTCATCATCTAGGTTAGATACAGCTTCGTCATCTATGTTAGATACTGCTTCGTCATCTAGGTTAGATACTGCTTCGTCATCTATGTTAGATACAGCTTCGTCATCTAGGTTAGATACTTCTTCGTCATCTATTTTAGATACAGCCTCGTCATCTAGGTTAGATACTGCTTCGTCATCTAGGTTAGATACTGCTTCGTCATCTAGGTTAGATACTGCTTCGTCATCTATGTTAGATACTGCTTCATCGTTCTATGTTAGATACTGCTTCATCATCTATGTTACATACTGCTTCGTCATCTATGTTAGATATTGCTTCGTCATCTATGTTAGATACTGCTTCGTCATCTATATTAGATACTGCTTCATCATCTATGTTAGATACTGCTTCGTCAGCTATGTTACATACTGCTTCGTCATCTATGTTAGATACTGCTTCGTCAGCTATGTTACATACCGCTTCGTCATCTATGTTAGATACCGCTTCGTCATCTATGTTAGATACCGCTTCGTCATCTAGGTTAGATACTGCTTCATCATCTATGTTCTATGTTACATACTGCTTCGTCATCTATGTTAGATATTGCTTCGTCATCTATGTTAGATACTGCTTCGTCATCTAGGTTAGTTACTGCTTCGTCATCTAGGTTAGATACTGCTTCATCATCTAGGTTAGAAAATGCTTCGTCTTCTAGGTTAAATACTGCTTCATCATGTATGTTAGACACTGCTTCATCATCTATTTTAAACATTGTGTCGTCATATATGTTAGATAATGCTTCAGCTTCTAGTAGCGTTAGATACTGCGTCATCATGTTGGTTAACTACTGCTTCATCATCTAGGTTAGATACTGCTTCAGCTTTTAGCCGGGTTAGATACTGACTACTTCATCGTCTATGTTAGATTATGCTACATCATCTAGTTTTGATACTGTGTCATCATCTAGCTTAGATACTAATTCATCATCTAGGTTAGCTACTGCTACCATCTTGTGTGTGAGATATTGCTTACACGTCCATATTAGATACCGGTTCATCATCTATTTTAGATATTGCTTCATCGTCTATGTTAGATACTGTTTCTTTGCCTCTATGTTAGATACTGTTTTCTTTGCCTATGTCAGATTACTGTTTCATTGTCTATGTCCAGATATTGAGTTTATCTTCTAGATAACCTACTGCTTTCATCATGTAGGGCCTGTTTCAATTTCAGGGCGAAATCTCTATGTGACAGACAAGTACAAGAAGTCCGTGATCAGCATCCACTATGGACGGAGACAAAACGTTTGGGAGGTCGAGTCACCATGGTCTCAAAAATCCACGTGGCAATTGCCCGTCCCATGGCAAACCGTATCTACGGTCGCTGGATGTAGATCGCATAGGTACAGTTTCATTTTATATTTTTTAATTGGTTTATATAGAGATCTAAGAAATGTATTACGTCTCTGGTGTACTTGAAAACAATAGTCAGCGCGCACAATCTATTAAAAGTAGCAGGATTACGATTTAAATACCAACTAAATACATGTGCAAATTTAGCCTATAATTAGTTATCCGTATCTTTGAACCCTAATTAATCTGAAGTGTTTGAAGCTGCTGATCAGCATCCTCTGTAACAAGAAACACCGAGGTTTAATAATAAATCCCTCTTACATACGTTTTTGTTCTGAAGATAAAACACTGTTTTCCCCTCGACGTGAGAGCATCTCATTAATTCGTGTCAACAGAGATTATATCACAGAAATTAAAAAGGTCGCTTCATGTAATGTTTACTGTATCCTTCTGAATGTTTCAGTGTCGTACTTCTGGACAACGGAGGGAGAAATTGTGAGTGACATCATAGTTGAGGGGATTTTCATTCCCGAACAAGATATGTCTGAGGTCCGCACGCGGATTCGTCTGCTCGTGGACCACAGTTTCAAGGAACGCTTATCGACATTGAGAGAAAACACCGTCAAGATATATCGACTTGATTAAATTACGAAAATCGACATTTTGATACGTAGATGGGTGTTAAAGTACCGGTTTCTCAGGCCCATATAAACTGGTGTGCTTCATTTAAAGAGTTTAGAAAATATAGTCAAATAGCAGAAGACTTCTACGGCAGAAAGTCGTCTGGCGGGAACACTCAAACTAAAATTCGAAATCTTTATTTTTCTTTATTATTAGCGTTAGTGTATATTTAGAGAGTTTTAGACAAGTCAGACGACCTTCTTTAACCCTAGGATGTTGGCTGGTGTTACTATGAGACATTGTGATTATTTGTTTTACCTAGTACATATACTGAAGCAGGTAAGTATTGGGGAAAGTGAACACATGACAGTTATCCATGATGACTGTATACACTACTGGAAAGCATTATTCATGTTGCGTACACGCATGGATTTTAAAAAAGTAAAGTAACCACCAACAGCTTCTTTATAAAGTTTATCTATGTCCTGCACCCTAGGTAGAAACCGTTTTCGATTTAAAAAATTATAGTTTTTGAGGTACACGGCAGTCGTGAAGTATTTTATGAACAAATAACATTTGAGATATATCAATTGTTTCTACATTACTCTGCTATGCGTTTTAAATGTAGCAATGGTGCAAGGGAATCAACAATGTGTAAATGTCATTCAATAATTATTAACAAAACTTTGCAAATGCAAGTTATTTAGAAACAGACATCGAGACACCGGAGTAAGATTTGCCGTGTGTTCCTTTATTAACTTTTTCTAATTTTAAACTTTTTCTAATTTGATATTTTCATCAGGGATCATTATAATCAATTGAGTCCAATTGAGCTGTGTGATGTCCTTCTTTTTCTGTTTGTCCTTGATTTAGCCTGTGATATTAATGTTGAATGCTAATTTGTATTTTCTTGTTTTTATTTAATGAATAGGACGAGGTGTGTAATAAAATTATAATTTGCAGTGTTATTAAATAAAGTGAAATGACGATCTGGTCTTATTTGGTCTCTCTAACTTTCCCCACCCAACCCTCACCCACACCCTCCACCACCACTACCCCGTCATGTTATACAATAGAGGTCTATGAACCAATTCAATGAATTGTTGTTTAAACGGTTTAATCAAACACATTGTCTGGGTTATTTTAAGCCGCCCCAGAGAAATAGGAAAATAGGAGAAGGGATATATAGGAATGCGGGAACCCCTGCTCTACTGGTTACTATCGAATAGGAGGGACATACTCCGATTTAACGGTTACGTCCTCATCCAACAAATGAGGCTAATCTTGATTAAGGACGCCGTCCGGGCACTTGGAGATTTTTTTTCCGAAAACAAATGGGTCAGTTGAGTGAATGGCGTTCGCAGTGGTAAACAAATAGTTAAAAAATCCGGTAAAAAAATCGGGATGAATCTTCCGCTTTTGATAATTAATTATGACTGGACAAAAAATGCTGCAGTTAAAGATAAATTATCCATTGACAAACTGAAATACATTTTTACCACCATTTTATATTGAATATTGGCAGATACACAACCCGATTCCGAAGTAAAACATTGTATTCCAAAACTAATCTTTGCTATGCTGTGCTGTGTTATAAATGTTACGCTATGCCTATGCTATGCTTTATGCTATGATTTATGCAATGCTATGCTATGCTATGCTATGCCTTATGCTATGCTATGCTATGCTATGCTATGCTATGCTATGCTATGCTCAACTGGCCCATTTGTTTTGGAAATTCTGGCGTAATTCTTCAAGTTTTTGGAAATCCGTTTTTTTATCTAAAATAAACAATTCTAAAAACATCAAAAGGTTCCTTAAAAGTAAATATTGAAGAGAATGGTGTATTTGGATATTTTATATATAAAAAAACAGCAACTTTTCGAACGTTTTCAGGTGCTTTTTGTGCTCAAACCATCCCTTGCTTAAGGATACACCGAAGAATTAAGCATTAAGGCAGAGGTTAACAGTATTTATACCTCTGACCTACTTCCTGTTAACAGTTATTATACCTCTGACCTACTTCCTGTTAACAGTTATTATACCTCTGACCTACTTCCTGTTAACAGTTATTATACCTCTGACCTACTTCCTGTAATAGTTTTTAATCGGTGGTCCCCAATCAGTAGACACATATCTCTTTTTGTGCCTTTTAGATATTTGGATATATAAAAGAAAAAAGAAACGCATAATGGGGTATTTCCGCTATATATTGTATGTTTAATATGCTACTGCTAATCGAAACGGTAACAGGGCGACATTAGGCCCTGTTCTTTCGGAAAGGAGGGTTTAAAACAGCATCGAAACACACCAATGGTTACACCTTTAAAGTTTCATTATCGACAGAAATGCACATTTTGGCTCAAGCAGGTGAGCAAAACTTAGACTTTAAACGTTGCAATCTGATTTCTTAACATTAAACACAATACTGAAATGGCTTGACTATTTTTAAGCGAAACTTAAAACATTTATAATTTCGTGTAACAAAGTATACTTTGATTAAAGGGTATACTACATGACAGAGTTATCCTTTCTGTAATTAGTTTGCTGCCCCTTTTTTGTACATATATCTGGAATAATTACGTGGTATTGGGTGTATATACTAGTGTAGCATAGGCAATGTTTCGATTATGCGTTTTCTTTTTTCCTTTCAGTATATGTAAAATACTTTTAACAGCCACCCACCCCTCCTGCCATTATGGTCCCTATAGGATAGTGTGCAGTATCATTAGAAAGAAGTCACCCAGAGTCGAAACGTGCTATCCAATGGGCCACCGCGTCCAACTAGTTTTCTTGGTTAAATCCACACTACTACCGGCTCGTTTGATATGTGTTTCGTATACGTTAAAACAAAAACCTGGTAACAAAGCCATATTAAATGCATTAGGGCCTGGAGAACCAAAGTGGACCTTATAGAGTAAGAGTGACTTTACGCTTCTCCTGTTTTTCCTCCGACTCTACCAGGGATATGAGGCTAACATATACCACCCATTTTCCAGAATGTAAAAGGGGAAATTAGGGACATGTGTCAGCTTTTGGCGAGATTGTGGTGATATTTTAAGGGGAGGAATTTCGCTAAAAACCGTGTTTTTTAGTGACAGTGTGCATACATATAGTGAGCAAAATGTCCGCAGGAAGGCTGCACACATTGCTGCCAGAAAACCTTTTTTTTGATACAAAGTGTGGCAATGTTTTCAAAATGTATATTAAAAACCTTCAGAAACCTTTTTAAGCTATCCGACGCAATGTATTAAACTGTTGGTATGTTGATTATACCGACACAGCCTCATATATTTCGAAATAAAAACATAATGTTATCTCAGTTTTGTACTCGGATAATGACAGAAACCGTTGTTTACACTACATTTAAAACATTACACGACTGCTTACTAGGATGTATTTCAATCCACAAATGCTCCAGATCTCCCAGGTCTCCCAGTTTATCCGTGGCTCAGTGTAAGCGGTCTGGTGTTTCATAATACCTGTCATTTTATTTATGTGTGGGATCTATTCCTATTTCTTGAGGGTATGTATATGTGTTTTCTGAGGTGATTGGCTCTTTGACAGAAAACATACTAAAACAGTTTAAGATGGATTACGAAACAAGCTGCATATATTATACCAATCAATCCCCCGATGGGCGCCGGTCGACAGCGTTAGTGTGGTATTGGTGTGGAAGTAAATTGGAGAACCCGAAGAAAATCCGCGTGTCCGTGCGGGTTTCGCTTTTCGTTGGTAGAAGAAATACTTTCATAATGTCACTGCAGCTTCGTACACTAGAGTTCTGTTTTTATGTTTTACAAGCCATTTAAGTGGGGGAAAACAGTTGTATGTAATGGTGCTCTAAAAATCTTATTTGATTTTTGGAAAACATTTTAGAAGAACATAAAACGAAAATGGCCATCTTAAAAATGATGACTTCAACAGGACCTTTTTTTTAGTATATATCTTCATCAAGCCATATATCGGTAGATATCGAAAATCACTTATCAGCAGTTTTTATGAAAAATAAAATGTACACATTCAGAGCTACAGATAAGCAGGGTATTTTACTTAAATACCCAAAATAACAATGCCAAAAATACCCAATTAAAAATAAAAAAGCATGGGTACCAATAAAGTAATCGAAGTTGTCAAATGATAAAAAACAACCAATGCAAAATTGCATGAGGCAATATATGGGTTGTTTGACAAGGGACACCCAGTCACCTTGTATAAAAGCCTATTGTAAAAAGAAGTTGGTTTTTATTAGATTTTTGTGTATAAAAATATTAGTGGAATGCCACGTACCCCAAAACAATGTCGCAAAACTTTTATTGTTTTTATTTTTACCCAATTGAAGTCATGAAAATACCCCAGTTTAAATAAATTACTACCTATGGGTAAATACCCAATTGATTAAAAAAGCTTATCTGTAGCTCTGCACATTATAAAACTACATGCTTTTTTTAATGATACATTTTTTGTGTGTGTGTGTGCTTCATATGATAGTTTATAAATAGGACATAATATAAAAAGGGATTAATGACATGACGTTAGATTGGGGAGAGGTGGTAGTGTGGGTGAACATTTTTAAATTTTTCGTCAATCGTTTTTTTTTGTGTGTTTTTTTTGTTTTCTGTTGTTAAACACCTTTCTGATTGGGGTTTTGGTTTCACGGGACATGTTTTTGGGGGTCAATACAAAAGTTTGGCAACATAATGTGTGTGTGTGTGCGTGCGTGCGTGCGTGCGTGTGTGTTTCGGTGGCGGAGTGAGGGATGGGGCAAAAACATACTCTGAAACCCGCTGTCAGATTATGCCTGGCCTCCAACCCCCCTCCACCATTTACCCCGCCCTCGCCTGCTCCTACGCCTATGAGTAAGTACCAGGCAGTTAATGCGAAAACGCAAAATATGGGCAGAAGATATCGTGGTACGAAAGATTATCGAGACGAAAACACACGCACATTTAAGGGAGGCCTTACTATAGGGAAGTTTATAACATATTCCCGCCATTTTTTTGAACGAGGCTATCCGCACGACCGTCGTGCCGATTATTTTCTTTATCCGCACGACCGTCGTGCCGATTATTTTCTTTATCCGCACGACCGTCCGTGCCGAT